>DWDV01003596.1:0-10430 GCA_018245615.1 Mimoniades ocyalus | reverse complement strand
AGTTTCTATAATTTTTTCTCTTTTTTTTCCTTCTTTTTGTGAGAAAACCTGTTCTTGGGAGCACTAAAGAAACAAGAAAAACACCGAGCGTAGCTCGGTCACCCAGATATTATTAATAATATGTGTAGAGAAAAATTGTTCTTTGATGTAACGGCGTTAATATTTATATCAAACAGTATTTTGTTTATTACATTTTGACCGATCATGATTATTTTTACATTACAATACAAGAAATGCCTTTATGAAGTATCGTGATTTCTTTATTTAGAAGAACGTAACTCTATGTTTATTCCAACTCTATACGTAATACGCCGTCAATGCGCCGTAAAAGGGGCCTGACACTCGCCGACCACGCTCATAATACAGATGTAAGAAGGATACTTTGTGTGGAAGAGAGTCTTGTTGCAAAAATGAAAAAAGGATTGCTCCGATGGTTCAGACATAACGAAAGAATGGCAGATGAAAGAATGACTAAGCAGTCTATATTAAACGCGAATGTTGGTGGATGCAGGTCTCGAGGGAGACTCAGACTGATCTATCTCGACCAAATACGAGTAGATTCGATACTTCCTGAAAGAACTCTCTGAAATCTGCGCGCGTTTCCGAGGAATGTTGAACGTAAGTAAAACACATCAGATTTTTAAGAATAGAGATATGTAGTACGCAGTGCTTTTCTTTGTTTGTAAATGAAGATTCATTTGCTTTTGTTTTATAATATTTTGTACCAACGATTGTGGCGTCACCGGAACCTTTTGTCTAACACAAATAAAATGTTTTAATTCACTTTTCGAAGAGCAGATACCCAATAGTGCGGGGTTAGTGCTCCCAATTGGAATATTATTTTGTTTAGTGTAACGTTGGGAATTTTTAACTGTGTATACAAAAGGTAATAATTTCGCGAATCGATACAGCATAGTAATATTAAATGAACATCGCATATAGAGGATTACCATAAACATAAATACCATAAGACTTCCCCCTTGAGTTAAGTTTTCTTAACAATTCACTTCCTATACCTTTTAATAGTTTTTCATTGCTCACAAACGGAATAGAATGAAGTAGGTATTCAGGTAGGTGTCTTAACATTATCATTCCGCAGTCGTCTAAAGAAATTTCAAGGTTCCAACACGATCATGACCTAGGGTACCTAGATAACTATAAATAAACACTAAGCAAGTGTTTCTTCACTTGAAGGAAATACGTGATAAATGTTTTGATTTAAGCCGATCCGGTGAGTGGTGGTTTTACAATTGTTACACTACATTTGGCGGCTGGTAGGTCGTACACATTTTTATGTCGTTCTATGAAGCTGTATTGAGAGTTTAGCGGTTTGACCTCAGCTTCCACTCTGAAAGTCTAGAATTATGTAAGTATTTTTTGGGCTTGATTTGAAATAGTATTCTGAATAGTCTATTATCATAACATACTAAAAAAAAACCTTCCAATAATTTTGACATGAAAACCTAATAAACACAGAAGAGTTAATTTCAAATTGATAATATAAATATAAGTGGACTCGAAGTGAGCCTATGTTATGCTAACAAGATGGCCGATAAACTACATATATTTATTATATATTTGGCAGTTTCCTCCAGTCTTGTGCCTACCCCTTCGAGAAAAATCAGGCGTAATTATATGTTGTATGTATAACAATATTTTAGTGCGAGTCAATTTTAAATCCATTCTCCATACGCTGAATTAATGTTTGTTAACGAGTAGGAAACGTAACACGGAAGACAATTTTCTATAGCGTTAGTAGGCACGAGGATGTTCTATGATTGATTGCGAGATCCGTAGCACATTTATATACAATGCGAAACAAACACTATGTTTAAACGAGTAATTCTGTTGCTCATTAGCTCTATTTATACAAACCTTTTGGGTTTCATCTAACTTCTAACAAGTTCCTGTTTGCACACTAGACGGACATTGATTGCCTCCTTGGTCACGTGGTTGCAAGCGTGACGGCCGATCGAGAGGTCTGGGTTCAAATCCCGGATCGGATACTATTGGTTTTTGCTCTAAATAAGAATTTCTAGTAGTGGCTCGGAGTGTAGACTTGTGCCCGATATATGGGAACAATCTTACCCTCTATTCCATAATGGGACGTAAACGTAACTGGTGAAACGTGGGAGTGTAGTACAGTCCACTGTGTACCTCTTCGGCGGTTACAAGCATGGTGTTCGAGACAAACATATGTATTTGTGCAATACTCAGTCTGTGCGTTAGTAAAAATAAGGTTTAATTCTGATTATTTTCATTTATTATCATCATCAGAATTACTCACTCCACTGCTGGATAAGTCTCCCCTCATAAGCGCCATCGCGCCCGACCCTCGGCTTACCGCATCAAGCTGCCTGCAGTCTTACGCAGATCGTCATCTTTGCCTAGCCGCGATCCACTGCAGAACTCCTTTACTCCACAAGTTTTCAATTCTTCGACAAATGTACCCAGCCCCTGCCGCTTCAGCCAGAATATCCTTCGAGCTATGCCGGTGACTTTGGTTCTCTGTCGAATTGTTCTATTTCTGGTCCTAACTTTGATTTAGCGACTTTGAACTGATGCACTAGCCGCAGTGTAGCTATCCACGTCACAGCTCCGTATGTCATATAGGATAAAACTTTAAACAAAAAAGGTAAAAACTTTGGGTTTCAAACATTTGACTATGTTTTTGTCGTACTATACACTATATATACCGTATATTTGTATATCGCAATTAATCTTGATTATAATGTGTAAATGTTTCAAACTGTCAATCGCGAACGATTCAGAAAGTGTTGTTACACCGTTATAAATCAGCATCGAGTAACGTATAAATGGCAAATAGCTAACTAAAGTGTGTCCAGGTTCTTGGCTGTAGGTGATACCTGGTAAACCTTGCTTCGGGCCTCGAAGACGGCTTAATACTTCAACACTAGCTCAGAACGAGTTGGCCACTAATCCCAATCTCCTGCTATCTACGCAGCAGTGGTCCAATAACATGAGTCAAGATTATGCACTTAGTAGAGGCAGCAGAACAAATAGGTTGCTGCTAACGTATAAGAAACTCGTGGTCGCGTCACACAAAGTGCCATTGACTTACAAGGCGCATTTCCTGCGTGTGCCGACCTCACGTAACTCACGGAACCGCAGTGAAAGAAACATTGTACAGTCCGCAAATAAAGTGTCACAAAACGTTATAATATTATTAAAGTTTTTGTGGGCATCCGTTTTTCCTTAACTTTCTTGTCCAAAAGTAGAATGATAAAGTGGTTTATTTTTATACACTTCATTAAATTATGTACTGATTTAACTCAGGTCTGTTTTATAGAGAACTTACTCTTTCTTCGCCGCCAACTCACTAGAATCGGCGGGAGTGCATCAAAAGGACCTCAGATGGGTTCAACCATTCGGGCTATGCATAAAATCAAACGTAAGTTAAGCAGGTACATAATTTAATCATTAGCCTTATCAAATATTTCATTTCTCTGCCTACCTCATCGGGGATTACAGGCGTGATGTTAATTTTTCAAATATTTCATTACAAACAGCATATTATTGATTGAATGTGAAACACACACTTTAATCAAATAAATTCACACTTTAATCAAATTCCATATTAGACTATGGCCAGCCCCTATTAGCGCGCATTTCGGTATTAAACTCAAAGATACGTAATGTGAAGTTAAAACAAATTGGTCTATTTATTGACTTGGGTGGGAACTGTTATTTTGGTTGAGAATGTTGAGAATGTCAATATGGTGAATTTTGTATATTTATTAGGTACCGAAATGCGTATTTTTTAATCGTTTTTAAATGTGTTAACACGCGGACCCATGCGACAGATGGTCTTAGCGTCGAGCTATGAGGCAATGTATTATTACTTACGTTACAATTATATGTGTATGTTCTGCTATGAAATACATCGTGTTCTGTGTTCGTGACTATTTATTACATTTATTTATCATAGTTAAACACCGATAACTTAGATTCTGTAATTTGTTAGCAATAATTTACATCTGCCGTAAATAAAATAATGTTTGAATAATAATGTCAAATAATATTAAATATGAATACAATCGTAGACTACACAATCGTACAATACAATCGTAGACTAGACATGTCTCTTCTGCGATATAATGTAATTAGGTATTAAGCCTGTCCTTTGTAACTTTGCTTTAGGTTAGCAAAAAAAAAAACCGTAATATCACGTCTGTAATCCCCGAAAAGGTAAGCAGAGGAATGTAGTACACGCCCACAATTCGCCAATAACATTTACGTCACAGTATGGAATAGTTAATCACACTATTGGTATTCACCGGGCACATAACTCCCTTCTCTGAGCTATTATCAGAAAACATCAATTAGAAAAATCCAATAGTGATCGACGCATGATTTGAACCCAGGACCTAACGATCGACAGTCGCGCTTGCAACCGACACGATCAACGAGGCAGCTAATATAGAATTAATAAAACTTAAAAGCAGAATAGCAAAGCTCATACCTACCCTGTAAGACTACGGTCGACACTATTGAACAGGTATTAAATACTCGTCAGTAATCTCGCGCCGTACCGCTTAATCCAAGCAAAGAAAATAGCCACTGCGATTCCAGTTCAAGATTACATTAATTAAATGTTTGGTCCATAGTAATAACAATACATTTCATAAAAACATAATCAACGAGAAATATCACTTCTATTTGAACACATTTTTTTTTTGTTATTTTAATTTTTTTGCTACCTGTACTCTTGCTAGATGACCTTCCCCAATGTCAGGCGCAGCGATAATAACAATGGAAACTGTGGTCAAACTATTTTCTATTACCTTTTCTTTATTACCTTGTAATAAGTTTCAATGTCTTTTAACACACTAACTTATAGCCTTATCATATTCTAACAAATGAAATCTCAAAGGCTTTTCTTTCAAGCAAACACTTTAACACCACGATAATAAGATCGATTGTGCCATAAACAAAAAGCTAGTCACAATTTGGGATCATTATGTTAGATCTAATTAAGTGATCTACAAATTGTAATGTTTTAATCTGGTCTCGTAATTGGTTTAATTTATCGTTATTAGATCTCTTTGTGAGTATTCAGCGTTCAATAGACAACCCTTTATCTAATTATATTAAACGACAATGTAACAACTAATTACTGCCTCCGGCTACTGCCGCATTGGCTGTTTACATTCTATGATTATGATATACTCATCGTGTGTTTTATTTACAATACGTATTATATTTAACCTTTACATACATACATATCTTTATGCCAGGTCTCTCGCGGGGTAGACAGAGAGCACAGAGAGCCAAATATCTCTATTCTGGCACACCTGTCGTGCGTCACCTTTTTTAACCTTTAACATTTGTTTATTTGTTCATCATTGTTATTACCACGAGACTTAATGCTAAATTCCCTTTTCTGTCATTCAATCCAGAATGAATTCATTCAATCAAATGAAATAGAATCTTATCATATTAATTTTAAATTACATAAAATTTTACATCATATATAATATTATATAGTGGTGTGTGATAGCAGATGAATAAATACAAAATTTATTTTCATACGAATACCCAATATATAATTGAAGTTATTTCAAATATTAAGTATAATACAGTTTCCGAACGCATCTTATGTTATGTGCGTAATTTACAAAGGTGACATTCTCTTTGATTACTGGGTTTTATTCGCTATGTTACCTAGAGAATTAAGTGTTAAATTAAAACAATATTATACTAAAATATAATGTTTAAATGAAAGATAAATCTTTAATTTATAAAAAAAAACAATAAATAATTGTTCACCTATACTTTGGCTTCTACATGAGTTTCTGATTAACCTAATTATGTACCAAGTTAATTCCTGAATACTGTTTCAGAATATCTGGAATAGTCTCCGCCGCGACCTTGCTACCATCGTCGTCAGCTCATGAAGAGGAAGCTCCGATTACTCCGAAACCAGTCCCGCTATCACGAAAGAACATGAGACAAGCCGAAACAAAATTTATTCGTAGTATGAAATATTTTATAGTAGACACGTAGATTTTCGTCTAAGAAAAAAATCTTTATTATAACTTTAACGCCAGTTCTTTTACGGGGTGTGCAGAAAGCCCCGAATGTGAATTGACTCTGTTCCTACAAACTTGACATGATTCTTGTACATTCATCACACAGTGCACAATACAAGCTCGCGCCGGTATAAATGTTATATGTTATAAATGTTAAATGGTATAAATGTTTGACTAGCCCGTTGGTGCAGTGGTTAGTGAACCTAACTGTTGCGCCGGTGGTCGTGGGTTCGATTCCCACCCAAAATAAATATTTGTGTGATGAACACAAGTATTAATTGTTCTGTGTCTGAGTGTGAAAAATAAAAAGAAATCTATTTAAGTATTGTATATTTATATGTATAATATGTAGTTTATCAGCCATCTGGTTACCATACCACAAACTCGACGCTTATTTTGGGATCAGATGGCCGTGTGTGGAGATGTCCCGAGATATTATTATTATTATTAATCTACACACACATGGAAGAGCATACACCTAATATATATGTTATATGATAACATCAATCGACACGAAACCTTGTGGGCAATCGGGAAAGTAAACAAGATTGATCTGTTAATTAGATTATAAACGTCGTTCAAATCTAACGCTGTATGGAATGTGTACTGATTAATTACTTACGCAAATGTGTTTTTGACTAATTTTGAATTTCAACAACACTTACTGTCTTCGAGATAACAATAATCTAACATGAAACCTTTTATTGCATGATCTAAATCGAACCGACAACCTCCGGCAGAGCAATTAAGGTCGCTAACGACTAAACCAATACGTCAGTCGTAATCATAATCTTTAAAATTACACTTACTATAAACATGTTATTTTTATTTCTACTTTAATAACATTATGTACAGTTTATTAACACGTCGTAATTAATATCATTAGAACTATCAACGACAAATTAACAAATGAACAAGGAATGCTTCATATTCTATAAATATAAGCTTTGTAACTGGTCGTACGTGACTCAACCAAATGCAACCTAGAGATGACTTATGCATGAAACCTGACATCAAACAAACTACATCCACATAGAACAGCGTAGACAACATAACTGTATTATCCAATACATAACATTATTTAATGTGAGTTTAACACCTTTATATCATCTGCGTTCACATCAACATATCATATAAAATGGAGATGCAGTAGGTTTATTTACTTCGTCGCACACACGTACTACTTTACGTAAACAATGCGTGAAAACATACGGGGAAGTAATTTGTTCGTTTTGTTTCTTTTTTGTAGAAATAGAAATGCGGCAGGCAGGGGACTAATCAAGTCACTATAGGATTAAAGTTATCTAACATTGGTTACATACGATTTGCTACTTATAAGTACTGTCAGAGTCAGTGATATTTATGTAATCATTTGCATGATTTTATGACCGTCGTTGTCAACATACGAGTAATAATGTTTGTTGTGCGGGACTTTATACCCGTGTCGAGGTGCAATAAGAATACATTCCCCAGCCCCGTGCCCGGATACGGAGTGGCGTAAGGCCCTTACGGTAAGGGGCGACTAAACCGGACACTAGCAGATCGCGATATGGCGCGTTCTGTCTATAATATAGACACAGCTTAATGCTGGCCTGGCCCTGCCCTGGCCGGCTACCCTGGCTACCTGTAGACTGCAGCGTAGGTGGTAAGAGCGACTGAGTGGGGGTTATGGGCATAGCCCCCCGGGGAGGCCTATGTCCAACAGTGGACTACAAGAGGCTGGTGATAATGAAGATGATGTGCTGAAAGTTTTAATACTTATCTATATACCTTGTAAAAATGTTCCGGGAACCAATTCCATAAGCCTTGTCTATATCATTATAGTGTCACTACCTTTCTACATGAGGAAATGTTTCTCGGACTCAGTTTGATATTCGCTCTTAAAATCGTTATCGTACAGATGTATTAAAATATAGAGAATAATTCCCTGGTAATGACCATTAAATAATTAATTACATGACTAATACTTCCTGTATTAATAGAGAAATACGGTTTTACCTCAATTATTATACCTATATTTTAATATAAACATTTTGATTGACAATGCTAACATGACACATTTAAGTCATTTTAATTACTAACATCCAATGTAGACTTAAAATCTTAATAGAACCTGAATCTTATCTGTATAATTAAGAAATATTTTAATAAACGACAAAATCGCTGCAATATTGCTCCCGTACTGGCCCACCACAAACCCAAGACATATTTTCCATTCAGACGATACTAGTCTGCTCTATTAACATACAATGCCATAGGTCACGTTAAATGCAACACCTCCTCAGTACAACCACAATAAGGAGGTACAAATGTTATATTACTGTTATAATTATGTGTAAATATTTATGCTGACATTGTACTAATATAGTGTATAATGGCAAATTGTTCCACCAAAGTTAACTGGTAACTTTTTGACGTCCCGCCGCTGGGCCCGGAACCGCCCACGCCTGCAAGGAGGCTGGAGGACATCTGATCTTGATTCTCCAGCACGAATTGGGGGGCCACAATTGACAAAGATATATGACTAATTAACAAAGCAAACTAGTACCACGTAGAACATGACAGGAGAAAGTTTAAGTAGCGTCAATGCCATAGACAGGATTTTATGTAAATACATATATGCAAAGTCCGTTTCAGTTATTAGACAGTTAGTCAGACATTGGAAACATTAAAACCAGTTAGGAAACAACATTATTTATGAATATTTGTATGAACGCTGGAAACTAAGAATATAATATACATATGTATATGTGTAGTAGTAACATAGTCTTTATTATTATGGTATTATAGACCTGGGTCGCTTACAGGGTAGTCAGACAGCATCGAGTGCCACATATGTATATTTATTCTTACAGACTTGAAATCCTTTCACTCTCTCGTCGGTAATGTTTGTGCAAATATTTTCATATTTCTATTGTTTTTGTGTTCAAACATTCACAATAAATACTTACTTCGCATAACCTGTTTCATTTTTTTTTTCTCCGACTCTTTTATCGTTCCACTGTTAAAACATGGGTCTCCTCTCGGTATGAGAGGGTTAAGGCTTTATGTGCCACGCTGGCCAAGTTCGGGTTGGCAGAATTCACACGCCTTTAGAGAACATTTTTCTTAATTCTAAGGTGTGCAGGTTCCCTCACAATGTTTTCCGTAACCGTTATAACAAGTGATATTTAACCTTGTTTTTTGTATTCATACTTATTTTATCTATACAGATATACAAATAAATAAAATTGGAGTGTCTGCTTGTAATATTAAAATGCCCCCTTTTTTTTACTAAGTGCATATGTATGTATACACGGTACATGTACCAAAATAACATTTTTTACAACGTTTGTTTGTTTGTCTGTCTGTCTGTTTATTTGTTCCGGCTAATTTCTAGAACGGCTGGACCAATTTTGACGGGACTTTCAATGGCAGATAGCTGGCGTAATAAGAAGTAACTTAAGCTACTTTAATTTTAGAATTTTAGAATTCCACGCGGCCGAAGTCGTATAAATTCTAACTACTAATAATATGTAGTACTGTTATATACCACTACATATCAAATAATTGAAACATTGTATTCCCTATTACTTTTCATTGTTTCTAGACTGCCAGGCAATGAGATTAACATTCCATTGTGGAGACAGTAGTAAAGTTGGATCATTATTAGTAGCATATCACCACTCAATGAAACTGTATTTTATCACGTATATCGACACCGTAAAATGAACTGTATTGAAATACAATAAAGTTTTTTTTCAAATGATTTATAGTGGCTGTTATGTTTATTTGGTTCTGTCGAAGGTAGGTCACGCAGGAGCCCACGCGGTCGAGGAAAGAAGCCTTTTATTGGATTATTATGTTCTACATAAAAGTCAGTTTAAATCAGACATATCTCGTGTCTTTTTCTTGTGTGTTTATTACATCACGACGCCAGACCCCCAGCGGGTGAGCAGAGACCGAGTGCGGAACATCTCTACCGTTACAGCCCTGGCGTGTTCCTTCCTCATTCGTATATTCAACTAATACAATTAGTTTAAGATTAACCTTGTACCTTGTATCACTGTATTAAAAGTTTTAAAATTTTCATACTTACTTACTTACTTAATGTCCTGTGGCCCCTAGGTGGGGCAGAGGGTTTCCACAGTGCTCCGCCATCGCGTTCTGTTTTGGGCAGTTCGTTTCGCTTCGGACCACGTCAGCCCGATTTACTTAAGTTCCGCTGCCACTGAACGTCTCCAGGTGTGTTTTGGACGGCCACGTTTCCTTTTCCCTTGTGGCGTCCATTCTAAGGCTTGCCTTGGAATGTGGTCGGGGACTCTTCTTAGGGTGTGGCCAATCCAAGTCCACTTGCGGCGTTTAATTTGGAGACCGATCGGCGTCTCGGAGCAGATA
>DWDV01003595.1:0-10431 GCA_018245615.1 Mimoniades ocyalus | reverse complement strand
CTCCCTCCGCACCCTCGGTGGCACGCTCGGCGCAGCCGCTGTCGGACTACGGGCCGGTGTAGCAGCCCCACTACGAGGAAGCGGCTCCCCAATGCCGAATTCCTGCCTTTGGGCTGATAAACTTTGTGTTCCACCCGGATTCCGAACCATATTAGTGCGACCCTGACGATGACTCGTTCTATTAGACTGTTCCGTGAATTACTTTCGAAGCCTCGCGAGGAACCAGTGTTAGATGACTTGTTAATTTGTGATATAGACTGGATGTTAATTTGAAACTTTGAAATATTACCATAGTGTCGTGGAGTGGTAGAATGAGTGGGCGTGGCGCGTTGTCTAGTCCTAGCGTATAACGAACGCGCGACGCACGATATACGTAAATAGTGTGTAAGTGTAACTAACTGTAAGCTGAACGGCCGTGGCGTCCGAGCCCGCATCGCTTCTCGATACTTATACTTGTATATTGGCGACTCTGATACGTTCCTTTGAATGATCGCGTTGTAAGAAATTGTTCATTGTATTACAACGCTATCCGTGGCGACGATTTCAACTGTAGCTTAAAAATTGTATTTCGATAAGTGATCCACTTCATGTCTGTTATACGAATCCTTTACACAGTCATATTACGTTTCGATCCTATGCGAAACAAACCAGCGAACGTGATACTCCTGCTCGTATTATGGGACGACAACCGCCCACTACATAGCCGACCTTGCCGAAAAAGAGATACGGAAGGAGGCATTAAGTGGAATTACCTGATTAAAGACGCTCGCTTCGGTCCCATTTACTAGGTACATACCTACACCCGTACATCAGTAAAGTGTTTTATTATTTAGGGCACCGTTTACTCTACTACTTGCTAGTGCTCGACTCACACTAAATTGAAGCAATTTCATTGAAACAAACTGATAACCACTTATAATAGTAACATGTTGTATGTGATGATATGATTGAATTACTACATGCAGGTATCGCATTCGTTATATTTGAAATTGCTGTCGATTTTATTTGTGTAAATAACAACACACGTTACTAATGTACGGTAGCTTGTTATCAGCGATCGGGCCGCCTTACCGTTAATTACGAACTCATCACTGTTCGTACGAAGCATTGAGAAATTCCACTACTACCTCTGATAAATCTTATAATGTTATCTTGCGATGTAATGTGTACGAATTGCACGAATAACGTTTAAGATAACTGTAAATAGCAACATTTAATGTTAAACATGTCGACTCGCACATTTATAGCTCTCTAAATCGGAACGTAACCAGCGACATCTATGTGCGGGCTGCAAACTGCCATTATACACTGCCATCTATATTTTAGTGTTATAAAAATATACGACGACGCTCAACGTTTGAACAATTTCAATTTTTTAATATTAGTGGCTGGTAATGTGTATGACGTGCAATAATGTAATTTTGTATATCGTATAGTAACAAAATATTAGTGATAATATACGAGAAGTGAGATGTATATGTATACAAGGACTCCGCAGCCGGTTATAAAATCTTCATGTAATTTATTTTATATCTTAAATGTAGATAATAAATAAAGCGACTTTTTTATGTACATCTGTAGTTTTATTTCTCGTGTTTATTTTAGGTGCTACAGACATAACTTCCAAAGTTCCATTCCATTTCATTCAAAATCGTAAAATCGATATAGAACTTCACGCAACATAAAAATAAAGCTGTTTTTTTTTTATGTTATTGGTGTTGCCGTTACAACTATCTTTGTAATATAATATAATTTGTGTTTATAATCTTTGCTTATTTCGCAATCAAAATATTTTTTTTCCCCGATTTATAACAGAGATTTACGGAGCAGACGAAAAGTACTTTCTACTTTTAAAAATTCGTTAAACTTTTACCAAGGGACCTGGATATTAGAGGTATGAACAAAGATGAATTTTGTACATATGTACGAAGAGTTATGAGAAATATTAAAGAAGAGTCCCATCATGGAATAGGTGGTGACCTATTCCATGATGGGACGTATTCTGCCTAACTCTTTGGGTAGATACTGGCAAATTCAAACTAGAAGCCACTTAGATCGATGTGATACTTATACACAAACAAATTTCTTCGACTTAAAAGAACACTAATTGAATAGACGAGGTCAACAAGTGAACAAATGTATTAAAAATGTCTTTGTAATATAAAATTTGTGAACAATATTGAATATGATTTAAGTAATAAAAATAAAGTTCCTTAAAAAAAATTACAGATTGGTATTTAAAAAATCATAAATTCAGTGTATACATTTTATTTAAAGATCCTATTGATAAGATAAGTACAATAATTATAAAAAGATATATAAACCATTTTAACATTGTTCATTTAATGAAATAAAATTAAACAATATAAAAATTTAGGTCATTGCACAAAAATGTTCCTTTATTTATAGTGTTACAGCGCCATCTAGTATAACAAGGATCCGGTATTAAATAGATATTAACGGGTTCTACAAAACGCTTATTGAGCTACATACACAATGGCAGTATAAGCGTGTCCAAACTAAACAGTATCAAAAACAGCAAATATTTACTGAATAAAAATAGATTTATAACAAAATATCTTGAATACCCACAGACATGATACTCTATCACATTGAATTACGTATATGTTGAATATGGACAGAACCATGTATAACATTAGAAAGTACTTGTAAAATATTAAAATTTATAAGAATAAAACATCACTACTTTTCCTAATAAGTACAATCTATTAATCACTAGGAGAGTTTACCTCTGCTGGTTTCAAACTAAACCTTGTCTGCTAAAAATATATCCTCATCGCAAGGTACCAATAATATTATTTTGATGATAACATTTCGGAAAAAGAATTTTGTTAGGAAAAGTCTCACAACTATGTATTATAAACTTTTTTGTGAGGTAAAATTTTTATAATTTGCTATTGTTTTGTTTCTGTAAAATGCTGGACTAGTTTCATTCCATTTTAAATGCTGGCACGGAATAGTTGGACTTATAATATAGTTACATAGACGAAACACTATAATAAATTTGGTAGGTACAGGTCATATTACGTACCTGCATATATTACATGCCTAGCATTCTACATACATTTTAGCACACTGCACAAAACCTACAAAACTCTACGAGACTACGAGTCTATTTGGTGAAGTGAGCCATGTAGTGAACGTACAAAAATGTCACGTGCGATCTAACAGATTTATTGGGCTAAGTTTACAGTTCTGGAATTCTCCAACATTTGAAATCTACAGAGGGCGCTACCAGAATCAACAGAAATGTCAGGGGTGACGTCAAAAACGTTTAAAACTACATTATGTTCATTTGTAACTAAAATCTTAATGTTCTATTGTAACATTAATCTAATTTACCTTCCTTATTTAATACCTTCCGCTTTTATATAAAAGTATGAATTTGTATCTGCCATATTTAATTTTATTACCAAATAGCCTCAACGACTATCATTCGAAATCACTACCATTACAAGGTAAAACATAAATGACTATATCTTCACTAACCATTTGACAGCCTAAATCACTTCGAAAATCATTAGTCTACTTTACACAATGTACATTTGACTTACATAAAGATTATTGCTGATTACGTATTGATTAAAACTAATGAGTAATGACGGCAATGACGAACTGTGATGAGACAAATTTGTGAGACGCTTCTATGAAAAAAAACATTCTTCGTCTACGATTAAATAAAGACGCCTTTTATCTTTACCATTACAATAGCTGATTAGCAATAGATGCAATTGGATCATCGTTTTTTTTTAAATTGATTCCACGCGTCGAATAGACATCTGACGCGCTCGGACTGTCTTGAAAAAAATTGAACATTATGATGACATAAAACGCAAAGTCAAGAAACTAACGTCAAGAAGCATTACTCGCTTGATATTCCCAGTCCCCCGGGGATCAACTGGTGGTGATCCCGCTGCACTGTGAGTAATACATTGCTTGCTCGTAATCGAATATGTGGCTGAAGGGGATCTCGTTGTAGGGACGATGAATGAGATCCTCTTGAGTGGTTTGTGGTTGCTGAAGTTGGTAGTACTCTTGAATCTGCCCTTGGGCGTCCGCATCGGCGTTCGGAACCTCTTGCTGAGGATGAGGCGCTACGCCCTGAGAGAACAAATGTATTCTCAACATGCAATCTCGGAAGTACACCTGAAGTCTATTACGTATAACTTGTAACCCAGAGTTCTGCTACACTCTTGTTATTACAATCTCCACCTCATGTACCAAATCAATTTCATTACTGACCTCTTATAGGATGGAAATGAAATATAGGCAAAAAAGTAACATCACGCCTGTAATCCCCGAAGAGGTAGGCAGAGGAATATAGAACACTCCCACGTTTGACCAGTTACTTTTAAGTCCCACGATGGAATAGGTGGTGAGCCTATTGCCATGCACCGGGCACATATCCACACTCCGAGCCACTACTAGAAAAAGTAAATTAGAAAATTTAGTAGTGCCCGACCCGGGAATCGCACCCAGGACCTCCCGTTCGGCAGTCGCACTTGCAACCAACACGACCAACGAGGCAGGTATTGAGAAATAAAAGAAAAAATATTATATATAAGAAAAATATTTATTTCCTTACAATTCCTTTCATCACTGTTAAATCACATCACGGAATATCATTTAATAAAAAAGAAAACACAACAACAACATAAAAAAAAATATGTTTATCATTGAATTACCTACTTAGCACTATGTAATTGGCACTTACTGAGCACAGACGAATTTACATTTACACAAATATTTCTTATAATACGTACAGACGACACGAGCCGCGGTGTACATAATTCGTGATTGACAATGTTGTCCCATTATGACTTCTGGTTGTAGGTAAAGAATTATTCATATAACATAGAACAGAAAAACAAGTCCGTTAAATCCAGCGTGTACAATTATTATGTAAGTATATATTTACTGTTTTATCTTAGCTATGACACATTAATTGCCACGTAGTGTAATGTTACCAAGTTCAGATGGTACGTAATAAAGTAAAGCATAAAACAAGTAGATGATTTTTCATTAAATAGATAATATTAGTATCACCATAAATGTTTAATAATATTTTATTTACAAATATATAGACACCCAAATGGTATACGCAAACAAAATACAGTTTAGTTTCACACTAAACTAAGATGAATTATTCATACACAAAGAACTCTAAAAAAATGTGTTTGTGTAGATATCAGAGCGGAAGTTTCCTGAATCTCCCGAATCACTGAAGTTCCGTTGTAACTAATTATTTTATCAGGAGTAAGATTGCGTAAACATTGATAAAAATATGTTATTCGTTCCATCAACATCATTTATCAAATCGGCATCGTTGTCAATCACTTCGGTTGTCTTCAATCCGCTCCTCAGCTGTACAATTGGCTCTAGATCACCTTGACCGATGGGGTGCATGGAAGGAGCCTCCCCGTGCGGCGACTGTGTCTGATTAATTACGCACACTTACTGCCCGGCGCACCGTGGACATTGCGACTAATACTTTCACCACGATGGCTGATCACTCACCATCACCTCTCGACACGAAGAAGAAGAAGAAGAAGACCTTGACCGATTATGAATCATATAACAATATTGCATCTACAATGAATTAATGTAACAATAGATGTCTAATTATTTTACAGTTCCTGTACCTAACGGAAACAAAGTTTGCCATATTCATAAATTCGACCTATCAACACATCCTAATCCACACACCACACATCCTAACATAACAATTCATCGTTTAATTAAATTAATCAAAATGATTGCATTCAATTAAAACACCCAGTTAATTTTTAAACAGCCCTAAATTTTGTCATACAGTACAAATGAAATATCCTTAATTTTAAATAATAATAATAGAGAAAAAAGCAAGTTGGTAACAATATAAAATTGTAAATTTTATATACCTATTTAATTCTTATAGTAAATGATAAATTTAGCGGAAGACTACATATTTTAAGACGAACAAGTAACAGTAATAATAATAATCAAATCAAAATACAACCCTTTCAAATGTTACACAGTCGACAACAGGTTTTATATATTTTTCATAGAAATGGATTCTTTGGTTAATACATGATACATTTGACAAACACTATAATGTATCTTTAACACAAATTTTGTTACAAATCAAATTATTTTACTTATTATGTGACAGTTATAAATACAACGACATACAATTATAGTAGTAGAAACAATCATGTGAAACTCCAAGGCGATTTTTGATTGTTGAACAAAATATTTAAAATATTCCATAATGTCATTATTTTTACATTCGTGACACTATATTACTAGAGTCGTACTAATAAAAAATACAGTTATTTACACATGTCGATGCTTATAACATCTTGTCAAGAAAATCGGGAAAAAAATAAATTTATGTATTTTTTAAAATTAATCCACAGTATTTAATGTTATTATTTATTAGATATTTCTTATTTAAAAGAAGCGATAGAAGTTTGGCCGGACCACGGCTGTTGGAAATCGTTGGTCCCCGCTTACTACTATAGTAAGTATGCGTGACTTTCTTTTAAAATGTTATTGCATGTGAATTTTTCACTCTATAATCAACAATAACAAGTAGTCCACTAACGAGTATTAATTCGAGCACCATATATATGTATAACAATAGTAATCTCTATTTCATCGTAACTCTATATCTGAGAATATTAGGATATCGCCGATTCTATATTTTTGTGGTGCTGTATTTTTTAACCTTAAGTAGCTTTATGAAGTGTATAGAACGGGAACGGGAACCAAAACGGGAATTAATTTTATTAAGACCGAAATTAAACCCTATTTTTTTATGTTCCATATAAATATAAGAAACTACGTAAAAAAGCATGTTATAACAAAAATAGATTTATTAACGTTGTTCATTAAGGTCTGCGGCTATGTAGTTAAGTAATAAAATATTTATAGTCAAAAGTCTACACGACAATCTCAATATTTGCTGTACATTTCTTTTATTATTTGATTTATCTTCTTGAACTTAATCTAATGACATCTTACACAACACATCATAGTATAGGAAAGAATAATACTAAGGAAACAATAAAGTCTGCGCACTAGGAACGATAGCGTGAACCATATTTACCGACCTTAGATTACACCGAAGAAGGAAGATACAGAATCTCTACTCTACTTACCTAACCTACACTTAATATGCCGAATCATTCGGCTAGTCCCGCTTTGAACAATTTCGTTACAAACCACCAGAGTATATATTAAAAGGAGCATGCAACTGTCAGACAGAGATACTATATACACTCCTCTCCTTTTACACAGCGCATTTTTAAAAGAACAGCGAGCTATTCTAATATCGACACTCTAGTTGCTGTAATATACTTGACACTATGTGCTGCCAAATATATATATATTTTTACACAACCGTTGTGCTTCTTCTGCCTCCATCGCCCTTCACATACGGCTGCCAATTTCGAACAATTCTGAGTCCTTCATCAAACGAATATATTACAATTTCAATAATCTTAATTATAGTCTTGTTTCATTAAAATTGTACAAAACAGAAAAATGTACACACATATGTACAAAGCTTGTTTTGTAACAATTTCATACAAATATGTGAAGCGTTGGAAAGCTTATATAAAATATAAATTAATATGTTAAGTACGTGTCGTTCGTATCTTCCATCTTTTGGTTCAATCTAAGATATTATTCCTAACTATTTATAAATGCATCCAAAAATATTGGCCTCCTAATTAAAATTGGTCAAAACGATGTAAAAGATCGTAGTAGAAAATAAATTAACTAACATGATTCTCATATAGGAAATTGAATATCAAAATGCTTTAATAAAAAAATTGTAAACTAACAATATAATTTACAACATTACAGACGTCACCAGGAAACATACAGAGCACTCGGCATAGGCAGTTCACGTATAAACGTAAAATTATATACAAAATACGTTCATATGTAAAATAAATCGCATGTAACATAATAAATAAGGAACATTTAAAGTGAAATTCATTACAATAATATTTCTGAGCCGCTCACATCGTCACATCTCCACCACCAGTGCCTCTGTATTTGTAATTCCTAATTTCTTTTTGTCATTCCAACACCCCCTCTCACCCTCTCACCAGCCCTCCGTAGTATACAATAACCACTAAGTCAAAGTCCCCAAATCGAACGTGTCAAATGTATATCTTGCCAAATCTACCCTGTAGTGAATAAGCCAATCACTTGTGTTTTAAACTTTTAATATGTGCATGTATTTTTTTTGTATATTTTTGACTGAATACTTTCTTGTTCTGCTCCCCTATTTTTTGAATCTCCTTATATGGGAATAGCCCTATAAAAAATCAATTGCATTTCATTGAGAAGATTTGATAAAACGAAGAAAAGCAAATCATGTTATAAAATAAATTCCTTTACGTTTTTTTTATAAAAAGCAGCATTAACATAAGCAACACAGTCTTACTTATTGATCTCAGAAAATCTTCCTTACTTATTATGCGAACTGACACCCTTAAACGCACCCGCAACCCTCTCAAAGGCACTGGACAATTTCAAAAACTCCACAATAACAATAATATCTTTTGACCATAAAGTAATGTCATAAGTAAATCTCATAGATTTTAAATTGGAGAACCTAAGACCAAGTCTGTACTAGCTACCGCTCTTCACTTCCTGCGGCCACAACACTTCAGGGTGGTTCAACATGTAATATGTCATGTGCTTTTCACTGCCATACGTAGACGCTTTCGTTCCCAGGCACATGAGGAACTGACTCTTCTCCAAATTCTTATCACAGTCAACTGAATGGAATATATGGATCAAGCTGTTATCAGCGATCCTGTACACTGTCAAATTTGATTTGATCAGCGTTTCGAACATCTGCACGTCCTCCATCCCCCAGCCCTTGATGTTCAAATCGAACCCCCCCACCCTCAGGAAGTCACACTTATAAATACCGAGGATGCCAAAACCGTACTGTCTGAAATAGCCGAAATCGTCATCGATCTCCCTGCTGTACTTCAAATTGGCCAATTCGAAATCTGTTTTAGTCTCAATGTTGTCGTCTTCCTCGTCATTGTCTTCGTCAGCGTCAGCTACAACTTTATCGTCTTTAAATTTATTATAATCATCCCCGTTAACCACACTAGGATTGTACTCGCTAAACACAATTGGAAAATACACTTGGAAATACTTCACTGTATTCATTCTAATTCGTCTCAATGATATGTGATTGAACATAATGTCCACATCAATGAAGAACACCAGGTCGTCGTCTGCGCACATTTTAAGTCCCTCCGTCAACGCAGCTCCCCGTGAAAAAGCGGTCGACCCCATTTGGACGATCTTTATCTCCTTTCCATACATACCCTTGTAGTAATCAATCAGGGTCTCTGCGTTTTTATAATCTAATGGGTTTTTACTGTCCAGAAATAAAACGATTATAAGCGTCACAGCCTCATCGGTCTTCAAGACGATATCTTCGTAGTTTCTCATGAACCGTCCGAAGGTCTCTTGTCTGCCGGACAACGGGAGGATGAAATGTATTCGCCTGTCGTATATCGGGTATTCGTATTCATTGTCATACCATTTCAGCACCTTCGGTAGGTTGTTCTGCAATTTCATCAGCCCAGTTTCGAACGCCTCTCTAACGTTGAGTTTGTCGAGGAACCCGTTCTGCTGCTGATTGGACTCGTCGAAGTCGTCGTATTCGCTCACATCGTTCTTCCCATTATTCTCCATTTGTTCCAAAACCTCTGGGTCTTCGAACAGTGGTATCTCTCCCATTGGTAATTCTCTTATATCTGTTCCTGGAATAATAACAGCAGAGCCATATGTTAATAGAAAAATTTTGAATAAATACGGAAACCTTTATTGAAGGTACGGTTTCAAAACACTATTCCTGTATTAAATTACGTTTTATTATTAATAATAATTGTACTGCCAACTTTCTACAATTTTTATGTATAATTCTACAATTTTATCTCCAATTCATGATTTTCTGCTCATTAATTTCTATCTTGCTGTGTTTTATTTTGTTTATATTTAAAAGTAAGTTTTTGTGTAAATAGTAACAAAACTGCATGCAGTTCACACCTGTAGTGAAGGTGACACTTAGCAATTATTTCACTATACTATCTATTAATTTGAGTCAGAAAAGTATTAACTTTGTTGGTGTGACTTAATAAATAAATCAATCAATACTTCAACTGAAAAGCAAACCTACATATATGTGAGGTAATCCAGTTTGTCCGGGAGCAGAAACACATCTGTGACCAGTATCACGCACAACTTTAGTTTCACTTTCTAATTATATGTGAGTGTTTAAATGCTATTATGTTACTCCATTTAAAATATTATCAAAGAAAGCATAGAGTGCAATACTTAGAATAATTAATAAACAAAATGAAAACTAGTTATACTTTTAAATAAATC
>DWDV01003594.1:0-10431 GCA_018245615.1 Mimoniades ocyalus | reverse complement strand
CTGCCGAACGGGAGGTCCTGGGTTCGATTCCCGGGTCGAGTACTACTAAATTTTCTAATTTAGATTTTCTAGTAGTGCCTCGGAGTCTGGATATGTGCCCGGTGTACGGCAATAGGCTCACCACCTATTCTACCGTGGGACTTAAAAGTAACCGGTGAAACGTGGGAGTGTACTACATTCCTCTGCCTACCTCTTCGGGGATTACAGGCGTGATGTTACTTTTTACAATTTTTTTTAACTACTCGCTGAAGAAGTAACAACGTTCGTACTAATTTAGTTCACACAAATCTTACCCTCGCTGTTAATACAGGATTATTGTCGTTCGGAGACTGCCCATAAGAGAAGATCTCCCATAGAGTTGTAGCGAAAGCCCATATATCACCCAGCACGGATCTTTTCGCGAGATTCATGTCCGCATGGAACTCCACAGGGATCCAGTGAACACTACAAAATGAATAAAACAATAGATATTAATATTGTTAGAGTTATATTTTATAATGTATATGAATATTCATATTAACCCTAAATTGCTGACACAAAAATATATTCACATAGTTATTTTTATCCCGAAAAGGATGAGAACCTTTGATATAAACCAAGAAAATCTAACCTAGTACAGAACGCCCACCAACTAGGTGGACATACGATATATGCAAAATAACTAGCAGCGACTGGATACAACGAGCGAAACATAGAGCTTAGTAGCGTGATATTGAAAAGGCCAATGTCCAGCAGTGGACGGGAATAGATGCTGATGATGACCAAGTAACCCTACGGGCGTCTGACGCGTCCATGAGATAAAACAAAGCCGCACAGTTCATACGGTCCATTGTTTGAGGCGATAAATGTAGAGCGTAAGAGCGCGCACTGACTCGTGCGGCGCGTAGGGCCGCAGCGACGGGCCGCACAGCTTGACGGCGGCGCGCTCGGCCAGCGGCGCGGCCAGCAGCAGGCGGCGGCAGCGCAGCGCGCCGTGCACCACGCCCGCCTCCGACAGGTCCCACAGCGCGCGCGCCAGCCCCGCGCACACCTTCTTCAGCTGCAGCGGCTTCACGCGCTCCGCGTGCTCCCTGCCGGCACGCGCGCACCTTACGTAGCCACCCGGGCGCACTCTATGGAATGGTGGCTCGGTCTGTTGCCATACAATGCGCACGGATTCTAACTCCTCGCTCTTAAATTCTAGTTGGAAATATCCAATGGTACGACGTCGACCGATGTTGTACCTGAGGTAGTCGTCGAACGGTCCGTAGGGCAGATACTCGAGAACCATAGCGGTAGGGGAGCTGAGTGTGACTCCATACAACCGCACGATGGAACTCGACTGCACGCACGCCCACTTGCTGGCTAGCTCGATGAAATCCTGCAAATAAAAATGTTACAGATTCCGCGATATTCTTCACCAAGAAACGAAAGAAAATTAACAGGTACTTTTATTTGCAAAAAAATACATATAAACAAAGTTACCTTTAAATAATGTGCAGCTTTTTCACTCTGCAGTGTCTTGAACGCAACAACTAGTTTCTTCGTTTCGTCAAGCCTCCACAGAGCTTTGTATGTGGCTGTTATATTGGCCGTACCGACCTTTTCGGACCCTAAACACAAACATGAGTGCCGACAATAATTCGCCAACAATATAATCACACTTATTAACAAGTAACTCATTGGTGCCGAAAAAATATATTTATATTAAATTTTCAAACTAATACACTAAAAATTTACAACAAAGTTCTTTTGAAAAAATATAACATCACGCTATTAATCCCCGAAGAGGTAGACACAGGAGTGTAGTACAATCCCACGTTTCACCACTTACATTTAACGTCCCACTATGGAATAGAGGATGAACCTATTGCCGATTTGCCACGTAACAGGTACAAATCTAGACCCCAAGCTAATACCAAAAATTTCTACTTGAAGATCTTAGTTAGAAAAATCTGATAGTACCAGACCCAGGATTAGATCCCAGGACCTCTCGATCGGCAATCGCGCTCGCAACCATACAAACAACAAAGCAATCAATATTACAATATATGACAGGATATAATACATATCATTACTCTACCAGTGTATAGCAATATATCTTTATTTGGCAAGCAGCGAGGGCTCTTGTTATCCTTGAGTATCTCCTGCAACTCCGCCTGGTCGATACGAACACCTTTCTTCACTGGTTCACCACACAATAGCAACTGGGATTTGTCTGGAACAATGTTCATTACAGGTAATTAAGTCTTGAAAAAATCAATGCAATTCAATCACACATTGGTGTGAATTATTTGAAAATTCATAATTTTTTTACAGCATAAGAACTTCCTCCTTTAAATAGAACTACATTTATGAAAACAAGCAGTTCCAGCACCTCAATATTAGTTTTAAGTTTATCAATAACTCACCATATTCTGAAGGAGGTATACATTCGTTGAGAAATATCCTGCCCTCTGGGTTTTGGTGACAACTGACCAGCCTTTCAATACTGTAGTACTCCTCCTTGTTAAACAAATAGCAGTGCCCCTTAAACTCCAGCCTGTATGTCTCTGTAGTACTGTAAGTACGATCACAAGAACATTAATTCAAATGTATAGTTTTATAATATTATAATATTATATTCTTCCTTCTATTCCTTTTAATAAGTTTTGATTTTTTTTAATTACGAAAGTTTATTTTTTCATATTCTAAGCCGCTCAGAAGAGCAATCTATATTTTTAAACATCTTTTCAAAACTGTTATAATTTTTTTTTCTTTTCATGGCTCAAATTACATAATCAATATTGTGCCAAAGTTTTAAAGAAATAATAGTTTTCTTTCTATTATTCTCAATATTCACCTGTTTTTACTACACACATCCAAGTAATAAACATTATAGTCATCTTGACATTGCCTCAGTATAAAGCATCCATGTTTCTTGCCGCGCTTTTCTTCCAACTTTCGATAAGAAAATGCACCTCTGAAATAGTAGATATTGGTCATTAGTCATTAAATTGGTAACTACACATATACTCTATATATAATAAAGAATCTTTTAGCATGTTGTTAAAATAACAAACAAATATTAATATGTTTAGACGACATTCAAGTATTATTTATTTTTGTAGGTTCATACACAGAGTATACAAAACAACCTTCTTGCACTACTAAATTATCATATATTTATGTATAAATATTTTTTAATACATAAAAGTGACTGGTATCATGTGGGAGTGCACTACACTCCTCTTCCTACCTCTTCCTACCTAAAGATCATATACAAAATTATTTGCACATACCCAACTGGTCCATGGCATTTTATTCTTTGCAGTTCCTTCAATGATGGTGTTTCGTCGTCTTTCGATAAATTGAAAGTCCATTTCACCATAAGCCTGTATAAAAAAAAATTTATTCAAAAACCATTTTGTTCCAAATATTTTTTTCACAGTTGTTAGACAACTTTTTTCATTTGGGTGAAGAGTATCATTTATTTACTTCATAATTCGCGCATTATTAGAGAATGAACTTAATGCATGGGGTGACAAAAAAATTATTATACGATCACCCCAGATCTCTTTCGGGGTGTGCAGAGATCGTATTTGAAACCACAAAATTTTAAAAATTAAAATGAACGCATTAAATTTATTAAAAAATGGCATGTACATGCAACTGAGTAAGCAACCCATTGATAAGGAGTTTAGCAATAATGTACAAGGCCTTGCGCTACGCGAGCCCCCGGCGCCGCGCTGAGAGATTGCTAGGCCATCTGCCTGCATAATCGCCACGGATGTGTCTTAGCCAAATTTATAAAAAGCACTGAGGTGTTATCAACTTAACTAAACTAACTTTTGCCCTCGAGTTTGAGCGCGAAGAAATCGGGATTACAATAATTATCATCATCTTCTTCATCATGATCATCATCATCATTATTATTATCGTCATCATCAGCCTATTGCAGTCCATTGAAAAAAATCCATTTCGCTTACCTATAGTAACCATCGCAGACAGATATGAACGACGACAGTTGGTCATCACACTTGAACTTAAAGAACAACGGTGTGCCCCGCCTCGATACCTCCAAGGAATTGTCGCCATTCCTCGTCAAATAAATCAATTCTTCTATTGTGCACACATGAAACCACTGTAAAGTAATTTAGACAAATATCAACCCATATTCATAAAATCTTAATAAACACTCTCTTACTGACATATTTCGAAAGCGTCAAGAGAAAACAAGACAAATAATAGCATAGACAAATGTTGAATTTGAACGTTTATAATCAGGAGACCAATCCTAATACTACAGACATAAACTAGGTAGAAACTAAGTACATACTCTCTTTAGGTCACAGTCCTGACACACTTCTTTTGTTCCTTTTACATTCATCAAAGTTGTTAAGTCATACATTCTTGTCAATTTAAGGTACCCACGACTTGCCACAATTTTAAGAGGTAATAAATTTGATTAAAAAACATACGCTTGGTTCCAAGTCTACTGACTCTACCATTGTAACTTGTCCCATAAATATGCTATGGGATTTTAGTCTCATTTAAACATCCCTTGACCAATCCCACTCACTACCTAAGACTTCTTTCACACCACATGCAGAAGTATTAATAAAATATAAATGATACTAAAATACAAAATGTGATCTGAAAAAGAGAGTTATTTTTCCTATAACCACTACAAAATGTGTGTTAAAAATTTATGACGTTTACCAAATGTGACCAAATTACCTTCAAATTATACCTCGAATGTTCAATGAAAACAACCTTATTGTCGAGACTTTACTGTGTCAAGGTGTCAACTTTACTGTGTCATATTTGTGAGATTTCGATAACAGTAGGTACTGGTTTAGGAGGAAAACTTACATCTCTCTTCAACGTGTTATACAATCTTATGCCGGGCTGGTGTGGATGGAACGGGGCTACCACCAAGCGCACAGGTACTACGTCAGTTCCGTTCTGCCATAGGACATTATCATACTCCTCTCCTAAGTAATTCGGCGCCAAACCGTACAACTGTTGTAAGTATAGATTCTTCACATAGCTAAAAGTAGAAAGAACAGGTTATTTAACAGGTCATTTATTTAATTGTTACAGAAATATGCATTACATATTCAGACTACCTACTATTTACTAATACATTATACATATACATATATAGTCTGAATAAGATATGTGATTGATGGGTGTACAATAAATTGGCAACAATGTAATTCTGATGTTCATTAAGCGTTCTTATATTATCTTGGTATGAAATAAATGTTCAAATATAAATTTTAAAAATTCCTTATATAAAAAATAATAGGTAGTGATTTGATGTCCAAGTGAAAATTCTCAAATAATGGGTTTGTATTATAGAGATAGAAGGGAAATTAAATGTCTCATCTCATCAACTCTTTTTTAGTTCAATTGCTAGACAAGGATTTCCTCCCTGTATGGATAAAGTTAAGAGAATTCCCAAAAAATAATTCCCAAGTATGGATGCCACAACACCTCAGGTAACACTAGAAGAACATTAGCGGATTTATTTTTATGAACAAAGTTCAAAGTTTCCCTCATTGTGTTGCTTTCTTTACTGTAGCGAATGATACCAATATAAAAGTAATATGAACATGTATAGTTAATGATGGATACCTTACCAAGGATTATATCCCTCAATGTCTAAAATTAAAACAGTTTTCTGTCTAGCCTCATTATAATATCAATGTCATGACACTTACTTAACATTATGTCCTACTGAGCAGAGCTGTGGAAGATAATCATGGGCATACTTCTTAGGAAATGGGCCATGCCTTCTGACAATGACTTTGGGAATATATTTCTTGTAGTTTTTTACCACATCATTCAACAGCAACTTTTCTTCAAGAATGGCCCGAGTCCTATAACACAAGAAAAAATGGTTCTGACAAGGGTCAATTTAATATTCTGCATGCTTAAGTACTGTATCTTGAGAACTACAAATTTGTATAATAAAAAGTGTTTTTAACAATAATTTATCACATATGATACACAATTTTTCTTGACTTGTTCGACCCTAACAAATATGGTTCTTGTAATAACAAACACATTTGTTTGGTAATAAATAAACAGTATATCCAAAGAGATGTAAAGTAAGAGGAAAAGATAATCTCCTATCTATGGTCAAGTTGAGTCAACAGATACACAGAATAGTTGCCTATTCCTTAATTAAGTATATTAGTTAATATAATACATAGTCTATTAACTAGAGTCGAAGCAGTTTCATCTAAATATTCTAAATTATGAAAAAATGTAACATGAAATTTTTCTTGTAGAAATACAAATTGTGAAAATGTAGGGTCATATATAAAGTATTAATAGATAAATCTTTCATAATAAAACCCTATTAAGACATGCTATAATATAATTATATAAATATTACATGATCTCTAACCTGCATGCCCAGTGTGGGCAGTATGGGCATAACCACTCAAGGAGGGCCTGTGTCCAGTAGTGGACTGCAAAAGGCTGTTGATGATGTTATATAACTTTCTATGCAAATGTGCAATGTAGACGTTAATATCTGGTATATTGAATGCTATACTTCTATTTGAATAACCAATTGTTTACTTTGTTTTAATGCTAACGACATTAAGACATACCACAGTACCAGACTAATCTGATTCTTGCATAAAGCAAATACTCGAAATAACCTCTATTTATATATTATATAGTAAAACATACCAACTCATATGAAATATTGACTGCTATGATTAAAGATGACCTTCTGCATATTTGCATATAACAATTTCTACTTATCACTGTCAATTCTAAGTAACATAAATAAATAAAAATTTAATATTGTAAACAAATGAAACAGTGTTATTTCCAAATAGCTATATCTACCAATTCATATATTTAAGAAGCACTCATATGGTCACGATTGGTGGGTGATTGCATCCTATTATATTATTAAAGTTACTGTCAATATAAAAACTAAGATTGTTTTTTATCTGCTTGTTATTGATCTGTTACATAAAATTGTGCTTCATTTTTAACAAATTTGAAGAACAATAAGTCCTAATAGTTGCAACTCAAGTCAAAAGTGTACAACACCTTTATATTTTTTATCAACTACATTTTATCAACATACAGTAGACAAACAGACATTAAGCCCAAATACCAATATTTTGAATGAAACTAAAATTTTGCCATTTTGCCATTGCGCCAATCAGGAAGCCCTGGGCTTAAATCCCAGATTGGGTACTATCGGATTTTTCTAACTTGAAATTTCTGGTACTAGCTAGGAGTCTGGATAAATGGCCAATGTATGACAATAGGCTCACCACTAATTGCATAGGGGGATATAAACATAACAGGTAAAACATAAGAACATTATACACTTCTGTATGTACCTATTCAGTGATTTCAGGTGTAACATGATGTGATTACATAGTTATAATTTTGAAAAATCTACACAGATTATTGTGCATATAAAAATTAAACATGTCAATAAAATGTTGAAGTGAACAATAAGTGAACAATATAATTGTGAACAATAAGTGAACAATATAATTCATCTTTGACTTTGGCTTCAGTGAATCTATCCATATCTAATTCATTCAACCTTTGACATCCATATTGATAAAACCAATGTAAATCTTGTACAAAAGATACTACATAAGAAGCAAATGTATAATTTAATATCTGGTAAGATAACACCAACCAATTTAATTGTTAGATGCTTTTACACTCCTCTGCCTCCCTCTTTGGGGATTACAGGTGTGATGTTACATTAGATCCTTTAAACTTGTACAATTTATAAACATCTTCTCCCTACTTAAAAATATACAGAGATTCAATTAAACATTGTTTTATTCAAAATACATATATGTATAGTAACAAAATCAATTCTCAAAATATTCGAAAAATATTTGCTATAGATAGAAAATGAACCCACCATTAACATCATCAACCATCAAAATCATTACCAACAACAACAGGTCACCAGTTACTAATTAAGCTAACAGTCACGTCAGATTTAATGGGTTAAATTTTAACTGAAACTAATTACATTGTACTGATTATTATCATGACAGACTTGACACATTGCAGTTTTTATTAAACAGTTTTATAAACACATTTATTTAAAGAAAAATGGAGGAATATTGTATATAACATTACCATCTACCATATATTGCCATATTGACTGATAACTATTATATTTACTAAAACATACACCCTCCAAACAATTGTAAAGCTCCTATAATATAATTTGAAATGAGAGTCACCACTTTTTAGCATTATAGGTGCCAAAAGCCATACTTACATATCTGCAATACCAAGTCCCAAAAGCTCTTGTTTATGTTCTGGATACTTGATTTCTGGTATTTTATTCTCATTGACATCATTCCTCGCTTGTTGGAAGTAATAGTCATAAGTGGTTTCGTCTAATGTAATCAGCAAACCAAGTCTCGGTACCTGTGTAAATATTTTAATTGCCAATTTAGTAGGAATTGTTATGCAAAGTAAACCATACATTAATATGTATTTGGGTAGATTTTATATTTTCAGAATTAAAATTAACATGCATGGACAAGACAAAAGGGTACAAGAGAAAAGGGAATAAGTAGCACTAAATAATGACACAACCTTGAAAATATTTCATCTCTTTACATAATTTAAATAGACAAATTACGCAATATATATTGCAAACCTATTGTCACTACCCAACATAAAATAAAAAAATAAGGAGGATAAAATGTTTGAGGATAACATTAAGTAATATAATTTTAGTTTTCTGAAAGAGAAAAAATGCTTTTTGTTTATAACAACTAACTTTCTTGGTTATCAGAGGTTGCCAAATATGACTGCTGGTTAAGAAGGTTTCATTCCCAGGTCTACTACTATTGATTTTTTGAAAGTTATTGAATTGTTTGTTGAAATTTGTGGCAATGGCTGGAAATCTGGATTATTCATGGTGTATAGCAATAGGTTTACCCCCATTGCAATCGTAGAACATAAACTTAACTAGTGAAACATGGGAGTTTACACTCCTCTGCCTACCTCTTCGGGGATTACAACTTTGATGTTATGTATGTATATGAATCAATTTATTCCATTTCCAAGTTCGTGAAATCCAAACACTAATCAGTATTTACTAACCAGCATCTCAAAGAATTACTGAGAAGTGCTGACACCAATATTCACCAAATTTTAAAGTATCATCAACAAAAATAAAATAAATGTGTTTAATTTTTAATATTTAAATTAAATACACATATTTTGTACTTTTATTTGTTTATTTTCAATAAATAAATTATCTGTATAAAAACATTAATACCTTTTTGCATACCTTTGAAATACGCTTTTAATTGTGGCTCCTGAAAACTTTCAAATTTTGAAAAATGGCTCAGACTATTATGGAGTTTGGCCACTCCTAGCTTATTCCATAGTGGGATATAAACATAACTGTTGAAATATGGTAGTGTAATATACTTTGACAACTTTTTTGCGGATGACAGAGATGATAATTTTTTGTAATTTTTTTTTTGTAAACACGAATGATAATGCTACTGATATGCTGTGATTGTGAATGTCCTTATCATTTTATTATGTCATGATTTATGATTACTTCAATATTTAATCTAAAAATGTCATTAAACTTTCTAAACACTTGTTAGGCTTCTTGTTTTTGTTAATATACAAAAACAAAGGGATTGATTAACTGAATAAAAAGTTCAAAGACATTGTGGTGAAGTGTTGAATTTAAGACAATTTTTTTATATAATATGACATAAGTTAACAATAAGAGACTTTTGTAAATTCATTGCCTAAGCTGCCAAAATGGGGCGATGTTAATTTTCACAATTATTCATAATTTTCAGAAGATGATGATTTTCACAATGGTTATTATTTCTAAAGTTACTAATGAAAAAAAATCTATGAAAGCCGTTAATTGGTAATAAAAGAGTCCTGCGTCTTTTTTGAAAATGAATCTTAAATAACAAAACATGTGATGTTAGTTTCCTTCAATGTTTTTGATTAATGACCATTTTATAATTTAGCATTATGAAAAATAAGTTAAATGTGTCAATCTTTCTTCAACCCTAGTATTATTTATATTTTTTAACCAACTAAATAGTATTTCATGTAGCCAACCTGCAGGGCTTACTTAAACATCAGACCAGCAGCCACTTAGATTAGCCACTTAGCAAGAATAGCAAATGCTATGGGCCCCGCAACTCAGGGGCCCCACAGTCCAACATCTATCTGACCATATAAAAATATCAATTTAGATAGTACTCGTAGCGTAAAAATATTTTGCTAGGCTATGCTTCACTTCCACCTAGAACTAAAACTAGAATTTGTCATGTTAAATCTTATCTGTCATTAATAATTGATGTTTAAACTTAACATCATGCTTGTTATCCCCGAAGAGGTAGGCAGAGGAATGTAGAACACTCCCACGTTTCACCAGTTACGTTTACGTCCCACAATGGAATA
>DWDV01003593.1:0-10433 GCA_018245615.1 Mimoniades ocyalus | reverse complement strand
ATAACAAAGTTGCGAGTATTCAGTACTTTTTCTAATATTCAATCGGGTAAAAATATGTAATTTTTTCTATGTACTTTCTTTCCGCCAGGCGGTGCAAGTGCACCCCATTGTACCCCGCTGCCGGCGCCCATAGTGTGAACGCATGTGGTCAAAATTGAACGAGAAAATGATTATGATTAAAATCTAGAAATTATTATGTGTACATCCGTATAACCAGATCTATTTGGTTAAATCGGTAATATATCTACGCCCATAAAGTATGTCACTTATATTACTACTGTATTGAAATAGATAGAGCCAATTTGTACAGTGGTACAATAATAGTTGTACAATAGTACAATAATAATTGTACAATAATTCAAATGTAGTGATGTAACGAGTGTTTCCAAATAAACGTATTATTTTTAATTATACTGAAGTACCCGAGCGTGTACCCTTTATTGCAACATGTTATTTTTTATATATTTTATATAAATAAAACCTAAGTCGCGCTATCGATAAAAATGTTACTCGAAACTTTGTTTGAAGTTATTTACACTTATATGAGATTAAGTTTTTTTATGCATAGAAATTAAATGATTTAATGTGTTTTTAATTAATTTTTTGACAAGTTGAGAAGGGTTACCTACGTACGTAAAAAAAACAGATAAACAATTAAGTGGAGCATTACGGAATTGATACATTTACTGATTACTATGATTTTACTATAGATCAAGATTAACTCAAAACTCAATTTTTTTAATAGAGTACGAGATGATTCGTACATTCTGCTTAGCTAACAATTTACTTGAGCCGAACTATTCACTAAAATAAGTTTCTGCCAACTAAATGTTTTAGTTTACCAACCCACATTCGGTGAAGCGTGAAAAACTCAAAATAATTTTAACTAAATCACAATAAAACTGTACTACTACTTAATCAAGAGCCCTACAAACAACTTATGTACATATTCAATTTGGAACGATTCGACTATATTCGTATTCGAAATAGGAAACGATGTTTGCGCTCATTACATCACTATTTAAAGTTAAAATGTTATCATTGATGTTATAGTCGTGATGAGGCATTAATTATGTCCGTGTTATATCGATAAAAGTCGAGCTTCATAGTCTATATACAGAGTATCTTGTAGTTTCAAATATATAATGTTTGTTTACACTAAGCAATCAGTCGCCTATGTCACTCGAGTTTAATAAATATTGTTAAAAAAAATCTTGTTTTTTTTATTCATTTTTTAGGGACAATGTTAACATTGCCAAATTGGTTTCTTTGTGTTACCTGCATTGTAGTTATGAAGCACTTAAGTACTTTGGAAATAATTCGGTTTTTTGATTGAAAATTTTTGAATATTTGTGACATCCCTATCACTTTTGTTCGGGTATGCCTTTTGCCTACATTGTTATACCTTAACGTAGATAAGTATGGTACACGAATGAGAAAACAAACCTGTTACTCCTATTCCGGATATTGAAATATGAAAATCATACAACCATTCATTGATCGGAGTTGAAGCAATGAAGAGAGACATTTAACTTATAAACGAGTCTATTTTTTGGTTATTACAAAACAAATAATTGCCAATAAAGATTTATTAATAATGTTGTTCAGAAATAAAACAAGAAAAATAAATAGTAAAAAATTTATTGTAAATAAAAATATATTGTACTCGATTTAACGTAAAATATAATTCGTTTAGAATTATCTTAAACATATTTACAAACGGTTAAGTATATATGTACATTTTTACTAATAATCACTTAACGTAAACAATTATTATGTACCTATTTGTGAAAGTGGTTAATTTAAAATGCCTCATTCACATATCGCTCTCCCTGTAAAACTGGTGATAATTCTCATATAATGAAATGAAAAAAAGTATATTCATATATCGTAACGAAATGAGATGTATGTACGTTTCAGTGTCTGTCTTAATTTATTAAACTCATATAAGGGAAACGCACAAATAGAACATGAATTGTAGCGTAATGATGAAATGGTATTAAATATATGGTACTTTTTGACATTTACAATTTATGCACCGACTAAAATCAAATACAGAATTATGCAGTTACAAATTCTGTGCATTCATTCTAAAAGATATGCTCAGCGTGGATCTTAATTGCAATGGGTTCATGGATATTCTCTTTTAGTTCAATGCGACCTTACCTAAACATTTTTCTTACGTATTATAAGGAATAATATTTTTTACTGTTCATCAGATCCTTCCATTTATGTTGGATTCAACGTTAAACGAATAATTAGTCTACATTTTGCATGCATACAGTAGTGACGATGTGAAAGACTCCTAAAAATGTAATTTTGCATTGAAATTAAAAGCAATAACGTAGGATAAATTAAGAATTTCAATATTTTATATTTTCTTCGAATCTATTAGTGCATCAGGATGTTTATGGTTAATATTTTTTATTTATTCGTTTTTTACTACCTCTTGATACACAATGTGTTATAACAGTATCAATAGTTGTTTCTTTAACTAACAATATCTTCGCCATCCGAAAAGAAAAAAAAAGATAACATAGGGTGATATAAAAATGTTGTTCATAAAAATGTATGTATTATTATACCATCATATTCAATAATTATTATGCAAACTTTTATATTGTTAATATTATAAAAATAAAGTATTATAATTAAAGATAACGTAAGTACATACAGTAAACAAGATACACATAAAAAACAAAACAAAAAGTTTTGATATATGGTTTTTTAAATAATTTTAACAAAAAACAATTCGTTTGCTAGTAGGTACTTGAAAACAAAAGACTAAAAAACCAAAATGATTAAAGTTGTTTATATACTATATCAATATTTTGTACAAAACTTAAGACCTAAAGATACGTGATTACCAGTTCCTACTCATTGTAATGTAGATGTAACTGTTTAGTTAAAATAATAAATGTTTCATCTTAAAAATACTACTAAAATAATGATTTAAGTACGTATATATTGGAGGCAAAAATTAAAAAACTAACAATACCTGTAAGATTAAAAAAAACCACTACATTTATTCAATCAGTTTGCTGATTACCTCAAAAAGTGTCTTTCAATGTCTTTAACAATGCGTAAATATATTTGTGAAAATAAATATCACATTCTGGCAACACTAATATATTCTATTGCACGGTAGGTTACACTATTTGACTAGCAATTGTTTATTTAATAATGGTAACATCGTTCTCGTGTGATTTTGATTATATTAAAACATTTTCTTATCGATAATTGAGTATGGAATTATATGTAGTACTGAAAATCATTATAACAAATATGAAATAATATACCTATATGTATGAAAAAGTGTATGAGGAGTAAAGATACTCGAATGAATAATTAAAGACTTTATACGGGTACTTGACGTAGTTAACTTAATTAAGTGACGAAGTAGAATACGTTTAAAATTTTTGTTATATACGAAAAATTAAACCTGATCGTTACTGTCACCAAAAAAGATAAAAAAAAGAAAAAGAAAAAAAGTTAAATGTTTTCGTAGAAACTACAACAGGAAAAAAAAAATATTAATTGAGCTACCTAGCAATACTAAACTAGCTAGACTTGCTAACTAGTGTTCCGATGCTGTAGTTGTATCGGATACTGTCGTGTGATAATAAAATTGAAGTTCAAATTAAGAAAATCGAATAATACATAACAACAATAAGAGTTCTCTCCTTTCGTTTGGTACTACTTTAATACTTTTCAAACCAGGTCTAAATTAGTATAAAACGAAAATCTATATGCGGAACTAATACCATGTTAAGCCAATATTATACTACGCGCTGGGTAATTTGAAATACTGGTGGTCGATACTCAATTATCGAGTTGACTTACTTACATTAACATTAGGGACAGAAAATTTACAAACGTTATTCACAGATAGTCTTTGTTACACTCCGATATATTACGACAATACAAAAATCTAGTATTTACACAATTAGCTAAGGTTTGGCATGACGCTCCCCTGTTTCCATGGCGTGCCCGGTGGCGCGGCTCGCGCCCTAGGTGGGGGCCTCCTCTATCTGATCTAGGGCTTCATTAGTACCTACTTGCGTTCTGTTCAATAAAAAATCCAGATCGTGCGAGATTTTGTGCAACATTTTGTCCGTTTCAGGGGAGTCGTAGGCTCTGTTCCACTCCCTGTTGACTTGTTCTATGTCCGACTTCGACTTCGGCTCCTCCGTAGCCACCTCCATGGACGGTAACGATATACTCGAAGTGAAATCCTTGCCGGTTTTCTTCAAGCAGCTTTTCATCGGCGGCGACGCGATTTTGGAGATGTCCGGATTGGACTGGACGCAAATGGAGCAGGCTTCCTTGGAGGTGTCGAACCTTTTTTCGCTGTATGGCTCGAAGTCTACGGAGCAGGTGAGGAGAGGAGCTGGTGATTCCCTCGGGGGAGGGTTGTTCAACACTCCCAGTTCGAGGCACACCCTCGCCATGTACTCGGGCTGCGAGGGCCCGTGCGGGATGAGGTCGCAGACGGCGTGCGTGGTGACGTGGTGGTCGTAGCGCGGGCTTAGCATGGCTTCTTTGTACTCGACGCAGCGGACTATGTCCGCGCGGCTATCAGGTGACGATTGTCGTCTGAAAATATGGGGTCTATGAATATTATAGACTAAAACGCACTTCATATTGGTTTAATAATATTTATATTTGTATATTACTATTTGTCCAACGAACCAACACCATTTTACAAAAAAAAACAACTCGGGCTATTAAATTGTTGATATTTTTTTTAGAAAAACAAAACGGATCTAGAATAGAAGTACAAGTACAATGTTTGAAATTTATGATGATAAAATACAAAGGAAATTCTTAAAAGCAAATTAATTGAGCAATGATTGTTTTATGGACCGAATATTTATGTTGTAACAGTTTGTAATAATGAGATAACAGATAAATTATTATCCTAGTCATTCTAATAAAATTAGTGCTAGAATTAAAATGAGTACAATAACCACTCGTTAACATAACTCGTGTATGGTAATTTGAAATCTGCGTGACATATAGTACGAACAAACCCTTTCAAGTATTTTATTTTTATATAAGTTTGTTGTTATATGATATTTATGTGCATTAACCGGGTTTGACAATAAAATAAAGGCTGACAATTTATGTAATATTTACTGTATACTGTAATAGACCCATCATATTATTTATTTTTTATGCATGATAGATGGCGTTACTGGTAAGGGAGGAAGACGGTACTATAAAAAAAATAGCAAAAGAGGAAATGAAATTATGATATAATATGAATGAGTGAACCATAATAAAATACGCCCGATATTGAAGTCCCTTTAAATCATTGTTATCTAAACCTAAACGTGAACGTAACACACGCCTGTAAACACCGAAAAGGTATGCAGAGGACAGAATAAATGAATGAATCTAAACGAAACGAAACGAATGAATGAATCTAAACAAAACGAAATGAATGAATGAATCTAAACGAAACGAAACGAATGAATGAATCTAAATAAAACGAAATGAATGAATGAATCTAAACGAAACGAAACGAATGAATGAATGAATCTAAACGAAACGAAACGAATGAATGAATGAATCTAAACGAAACGAAACGAATGAATGAATCTAAGCGAAACGAAATGAAAACATAAAACGAAAAGAAATAAAAAGTGGTATGTAGTTACCTACTACACTACTGGGGCTCACCGCACCTGTGCATCCGCGGGCTGTCGCGCGGCGCCGCGCGCCACGGGCCGGCCGGCGCGCGCGCCGACTCCGCGTCGCCGCCCTGCTTGATGTACACTGCGGGCAGCGTTTTTTTTTCCTAATTGTCAGTGTGCTATTGACCTAACTTTCATAGTTTCACCGGGTAATCGATATTGTGTGTGCTTTTCGAGGGGCGACGAGCCAAGACGATCATTCGTGCGGGGACTCCGCACGTCTGCCGTATGGAACGCGGTGTGTTCGTCCTCGCCGGCGGGGACGGTGCGTGTAGTAAACGTTTGTGTGGTTTTGCAATGTCTGGGAGGGTGACGAGTACTCCGGAGGAGGCCTATTTACCAGTGTAGTATCATTGTCAGTTTTGTCTAATACGAGTCTCGGTCTACTTAAGGGAGTAGCTACCCCGACGGCGGCAAGGGTATGAGACTGTATTTCTTATGAGTCTATTTGGGACGGAGTCAGCATTATCGAAGTAACTCACGGGTTGCTTGTTCAAACTATTGTTTCTAAATGGAGGTCCCTATGGAAATCTACATTGTACAGGTACCAGGGTGTTCCGGTCGGTTTTGTGAAACTTGGAGGATATCTGTAGGTTAGGGCAGCGGAGTACTAGGATAAAATGAGTGATTTCATACCAGTTCATCTTGCAGAAGCTATCAGTGAAGCAAGGTAAGTGAACGGACTTAAAACATTGTACTTACTAATACATTTATTTTGTATGTGGCGGCATTTTTTGTATTTCTACGGTGAGAGGGTCATGGCCTCTCCCTGTATTGGTTCATTTTTGGGTGATTAGTGCCCTTGCATTTCTTTGATAGTGATTATGTTTAACGAACAGATGGCGCTATATGTATAGAGGATAGATTATTTGTATGGTCCAGTGGTTAGAACTCGACTGCTACGCCGGGGATCGTGGGTTCAATTCCCATTGTATATACTTCAAGTATAATAAAACTATCTATGTCAATAATTTCGTACTAGAGGTTATTGTTAAAAACATAATGTTAACTCAGGCTACTGACGGCTGAGCGACGTGTCGCCGGCGGCCTCGGCGCGCCAGGCGCGGCCCGGCGCCAGCGCGCGCCGCGCCGCCCGCAGGCACTCCTCGTCGCGCACCACGTAGCACACCAGCATCGCCAGCCCCTGCGGAGTACCTAGTCCATTTCTAAGGCACAGAACCATGCGAAGTCAGATGACCTCACTATTATTGCTTTGAACTGATTTTCCAGTAATAAATGTCAATTCGATAGCAAATGGAAGTAGAGATTTTACATCTTAAATCTGTGTTTTACAGTTACTATTTTATCGACCGGAACATTAACACAAGAGGTTTTAAAATGTATTAAAAGAGCGGATCCGGCCTTGCGTTTTACGGTTGCCAGTTGGATTCGCTTCGCGCAGTAAGGAGCGTGGGGCGCGTACGTTGGCGAGCGCGGCGGCGGCCAGCGCGGCGGCGCGCGCGGGGCGGCGCGCGCCCGGCTGCGCGTAGGCCACGCCCGCCGCCTGCGCCGCCGACGTGGTCAGCACCAGCACCAGCGTGTGCCGCGCCACGCGCCGCCTGCGCGCCCGCACAGTACCGAGCGTTACTCTACTATCACTGTCACCATGTAAATGAAATTCTAATAATGTTTCATAATGTAACATACAAGTTCTTTATTGATTTTTCTCATAAGCTGACGTGATTGTTACAGTAGTGTTAATGTGAATAAGATGTCAACATGAAGATTACAACTACTCTTTTTAATAGATATTCGTCATCCATCTATAAAACTATAGAACGATATAAGTTTGTACAAAATGGTACGTTTGACGTACCTGTCCCGCAGGTAGGTGCGGCGCTCGGCGGGCACCTTGTGCGTGATGGTGCGCAGGCGCAGCGCCGCGCACAGCGCCAGCGCCAGTCCCAGCAGCGCCAGCAGCGCGCAGCCCGCCGCGCACACGGCCTGCGCCGCCGCGCCCAGCTGCAGCGGCGCGCCGCCCCACAGCCGCGCCGTCAGCCACGCCAGCGTGCACACGCCTGCGCGCGACCGAACGTCGCCGAACTCGGCGTTTAAAACGGAATTAACTCCACAAGTCATTTTAATATGTACGTGCCTATATACCACTGAATAATTTAATAGCAATATGTTATATCATAAGTTTGACCATAAATACGGATACGTATTTATATAGTGATAGTAGTAGTTATTACTAAAGGACTTTCAATATTGTGTCAAGTTATATTTTTCACTCATATATGCCGTTGTCAAGTTTTTTAATTTTTTGAGTGACTTGAAAATTCACGTATAGATATGAACTACTCGTCGACGAGTTAAACAGAGGACAGTGGCAGGGAGTGCGGCGCTACCGGCGAGCAGGCCCACGGAGGGCGCGCGCTGCGCGCGGCCGGCCAGCTCGGCCTGCAGCAGCAGCGGCTGCGCGCACAGCGCCGCGCAGCCCGCGCACCAGCACGCCGCGCACAGCCAGCCCAGCGCGCCCGGGCACGCCTCCTCCTGCGCGCACGCGGCTCGGCTCACTACGGGCCCGGCACCGCGCTCCGAGCGACAAACATCTCCATCGTTACAGACCTAACAAGCCTCTTCTACATTCAACACTCTCTTCACACATGCACAATGATTTCTGAGACTTGTGACTCCATCAACCGAACGTCATTCTTTATCTAGTTAAACGGCCATTGCGGTCAACAAGCAATACTGACGTCAATACATACATGTACCAACGTGACAGTGCCACGCTTTCATCACATACGAGTATACCAATTTAATTTTTCCAGAAGTTCCTCGATAACCTGTAGTTATAGTCTGCGATCTGTTCATGTTCACTGTTAATGGTCATCTATTGAATAGATGTCAAATAAAACCGCTCGGCTACCTGTCTCGTGTCACATTCCAGCAAGGTCAACACGGCAGCAGAGTTCGTGCCCGCGGTGGCCGCTTTGAGCAACACGGGCAGCTTGGCCTTCCTCCCCGGTATCAGCCCCAACAGCTGCAGGGCAGCAGCCGCCAAGCACATCGCACCCCCCAATCCGACGGTAATCTTGACCACCCCTTGCAGGTCTTTCTCGGCGTCCGTCTGAAAGATAAATCCAAGATTCTTGTGTAATTTTATTTACTAGAACTGTGCATTGTGACTTCAATTTATATACTTATAGTCGTGCGGGGCGGGGTAAGAATGAATTCTTCAACCCCGTGCCGGGATATGGGTTGTCGTAGAAGGCGACTGAACCCGGCGCTAAACTTTTTTTTTCAATTCGACATTTGTTTGCCATCTGCGCCTCGGTAACCATCTACTCGCAAACGACTCGCAATCCCATTTGCACCTCATAACATTTTCATTGATGATTTATTTGTCACTGTAACGTCCTGGCACTGCGAATGAAGTGCGCCGCGGAGGGCGCGCGAGTTGTAACTGCAGCGACTCACGAGCGTGGAGCGCGCGACCGTGAAGAGCGCGTAGGTGCCGAGCCCGCGGCAGCGGCACGCCGCGCGCGCGCCGTCGGCCGCGCGCACGTCGCACGCGCGCGAGCTCCAGGCGCGCGGCTCGCGGCCCGAGCGCAGCGCGCACGCCAGCTTCGCCGCTGCCACATCACGCCCCATTAGCGCACCGAACGTGCTTCCGCGCTCAGTACTCCGCGACGGTTACATTTAACACTTACATTCGGCGCTGTATAAGGAGGGCGAAGACTAGAAGGCGGAATTAATATTCGCATAATTAATTTTTTAGTCAATAATTTAGTATTTTTAATTCAAAGTGTTAGCTGTAAATATTTAAGGAAGCCTTTGCGTGAAGTTAATCTAATCTATACATCAAAGATTTAAAGTTAGATTTCACTTTGTTTTAGTTTACATAAAGATTTTGAAGGGTTCCAGCGGTTTTCTATAAAGAAATCTTTCTCAATATTCGTATTATCATACAAATTTGGCTTACCGACAGCGGTATAATTCTTCACGTGTGTAAACAGTAGAGTCACGGTGTGCTGCAGCGTGGGGTCCACGTCGGCGCCGCTGGCAAACACCTGGACCTGCTGCGAGGACAGCGTGTACTCCATTTCGCGGCCGCCCCTGGAAGTGCTCTGGCTACAGCCATTCAACGTCGACTTTAAGAAAACGGAAAGGAAATAATAATAAAAAAAAACAAACAGAAGACAAAATTAAACGAATGAAAGAAAATTAAAATAAGAAATTAGCTGGCAATACTATGAAAAAAAAAGATAATGCGAAATAAGATCAAAATCGAAGCAAATATTGATATAAATGTGAATTAATAAATCAATTTGTATTATTAATCGTCATCAATAAATTAAAATAAAGGATGAAGGATGTAGGTTTTTATTATAATTAAAATTACGTGTGCTATAATAATATCATGCATAAAATCGTAACTATGATAGAGTTTTTAATAAAATTTGAAGTGATAAAAAAGGAAAATAATACAATAAAAATTAATTAAATGTAATTAAGTTAGCCACAACGTCGGGTTACTATGAAATGAAGCATAACACATTATTTATTAAAACATTAAAAACAGAAGAGACACATAAAAATAAATAGTTATATAAGAAATTGCCAAAGTTTTCGGTACCTCAATATACCTATGTGGTTAAAAGGATTGACAACGCTCACTTGAACTCGATGGACCGCCTGAGCGACGGCAGCCTGGCGGCCAGGTCGCGGTACTGCACGGCCACCACGGTGGCGCCGCGCGCGCCCGCCAGCTCGGCGCCGGCCGACGCC
>DWDV01003592.1:0-10434 GCA_018245615.1 Mimoniades ocyalus | reverse complement strand
TTAGAAAATTTAGTAGTGCCCGACCCGGGAATCGAACCCAGGACCTCCGTTTCGGTAGTCGCACTTGCAACCAACACGACCAACGAGGCAGTTTTTTTTTATTTGAAATATGGACAATATAAGTATATTGTTACTTCACAGATAACATAAATAAATGTAGCCAACCAAACGTATACAACTCATAGTTGTGGCAACTTAACAAGAATTGTGTTCTAAATACACTTGAAAATTACTCATAGCTAGTTTGTACCGCTAAATTGTTGTTAATACTATGTAGATCCAATTTTCGTTACAATGTACGTCTATTACACAGCCGAATGTCTCATTGTCAAGCCGAACTCTTTGTCTTCATTACACTACACGCTTATCTAGTCACGAATAAGACATTTCAGTAACGTATTCACCTCATGAATGCAAGTAACTTCGCGAGTTTGGATCCCAATACCACAAGACTTGGTGCACTGTGAGAATTCCGTGTAGTTCCATCTGAAACAGACAATGGTTCTGTGAATGCCACGTGCTGGCTGGGTTTTTAAACGGTAGGGTATTCTCAAGTTATAATGAAATTCGTTATTCAGAGTACTACTGTTAATTTTATGATGACACGGGAACACAAAAACATGGTATTAATATGGATATAGAAAAATGTCTAATCCTAAGATTCTTTTAAACTTAATGTACCTTACGATCATAATTCGAATCCTACATAACGTGTATATACATAATTGTCATTTAAATTCAAACCTTTAGTATCGATACGAGGCACATAAAATTATTGGAACGTCAAAATCTTATTCAAAGTTCGTTATGGGAGGCCCATCTCCAGCAACGGCCTAAACCAGGCTGACTTTGACCATATTTATTATTGAATTATGATGGTGGAAATGTTACTGACAGAAATTATAAAAGTACGCATAGAATAATTAAATAAGTACCGGTCCGATATAAAAGGTACGACCCGAGCGAAGACACTCTCGATACTATTTTAATGAATGAATCATTACCGTTTAATTACGATTGAAAAAAATAAAAGCGAAAGCTGTTAAAGGTTATAATGAGTCTCTCTGTATTTAGATACTTAAATTAGAAGAAGCTTTAGTGGGAATCAAATAAGCGTTACTGCGTCATTAAATACACCCCAAGTCACTATTATAATAGAAGTTGAAAAAAACATCCAATTCTTCTAAAAATTTTTTATGTGTTTTTATTCATTAATGAAGCCGTCAATGAATCATACATTTGCTGCGTATTTATATGTTATGCCACAAAACATAAATTTAAATGACGCGTCATGTTGTATTATGCTGTCGTTCATAAATTGATTTTACGAGTCTTTTTGCGTTATGCCATTGTTCTTATAATTGCTACTTCAAGGATTCCTTTAGAAACTATTACTACTATATACTATATATAACATACATTGTAATATACAAGATACTTTATTAAATATAGCTGCAGTTTCACTCCGACATAGATAGTGTTCTATGAATGTCTTCGCTGAATGTCATCAATTATAGCAAACGAACTTAAATTGAGTTTCGACTTACATGGTCTAGGTTAGATCCATCAGTCAGTGCATCCTGCTCGCAGCTTTGATCGCGCGGTTTACAATGTAAGGCGCGAGCTTGGCGCGAGACTCAGCCGCGTCATATAATAATAAATTTTGGTTTCTGAATAGCTTTTATTTCCAATACCTATGTCGTAATTTGCAAAACCCGATTTTTATTTACAGAAGTGTTTATGTAACGTTACCTCGGAACATAATCTACCTATACTAGTAAAATATATCCATCGGCAGTCGTCAGTAATCTGGTTCTGGGTTCAGTTCTGGGTTGTGGATGGCTTTGATTCCAATCACTACGAATATTTACAGAAATGTGCAAAGAAAATGTAGTAACTTTGTTTCGGACGCCGTTTCAGTTGCTTTAGCCGAATACATTTTATAGGGTTTAAACATAATGTAACAGGCATCCGTCGTTGATATAAAAGTTTGAAAATTCATACGTAATTCAACAAGGCAGCCAGTTGCCACGTTTGCCGCAACGACGTCATTACGCGCGCGGTCGGCGACGCGGCGCCGCGCGCTGCCGCTGGGACTCGTCGCGCCTAACGTACTGTTATAACCGCCGTTTTTAAGGGCCACAGTATTTTCAAGGTCTATGCACACTGTTACCCTTGATTTGGCTCCAATTTTTAATGAATATTATTCTATGATTTGCACTGTGTAGGTACAGAGTGTATTTAGTTTTAATGTGATTATGAACTTATGACGTAACATCATGCCTCTAATTACCGAAGAGGCAGACAGAGAAGTGCAATATAATCCCACGTTTCACCTTTTACGTCTCCCTCAACGAAATCTAAACTCCGAGCCACTACTAAAATTTTTATTAGAAAAGTTAGAAAAATCCAATACAGTATCCGACGCGGGATTTGAACCCAGGTCCTCTCGATCAGCAGTCCCCATAACAAGCACTTGATATACGAGAAAGAAGAAGTAAAGAGCCATATTCACGTTTATACTAAGTACTAATGTGATAGAGGGAGGGAAAGCGCATTACTCGCAAGAGACAAGTCGATTTCTCGTTGGCGGAGTGTGCATAGACCTTCGATATAGTACTGTTAGATATTTAAAAATAACTCCAATTCAAGTGAAAGGCTGGCACACGTGTTAAGTTACAAATTGAGCTCGTTTGGCGTTGACGTGCGTAAACAGTAATATCCGTAACTCCAACCCCCAACTCGTCCCCTGAACCCGTAATTTTGTAGCAGTGGACATTAAAAATTTAATTCGCCTCGATACATTTCGCATATATTACGTATCATTTTCAAAATATTTTTGAGTTCATATTAATTTTCGTTAATAGGTTACAATATAATCTGCACTCGGCTAGCTTGGCTGCCTCAATCATACTCATTCTGAAGAAAGATCTGCGTCCGATAATGGAACGATAAACGTTTAATACTGATATCGATGATATGATGATGATAATAATGATATCGATGCGTTACAGTGGCTGCATCGGTTAAAGAGGTAAAATTTACCTTCAGTTGTAAGGATTATAATGATTATATTGATTTTCAGCTATAAACGGATAACGAACGAAGGTAAAATTAAATTGTGAAATGTCGTATTAAAACAATAATTTTAATGGCCGTTGCATTAGAGTAATAAAGATCACTCGCACTCTCTGATACTAATGATATATTTTTATTGTATAATAGCATTACAATATATCAGTCGCAGCTGAAGACAAATATGAGTCGCAGGCTCTACGAAACTTACACTTTAAATGAGTGCGGTTGAGTTAATGCCAAATGAGATCAAACTTATGTAGAAACAATTTGCTGATTGTATAACGTAGAACTTTAACAATTAATTTTTTAACAATTAGACCGCATGTTGCAAAATGTAAGGTAATTTTAAAGCGCCCGTAAAACTAGCCAATTTTGATCTCCCGTGTGTCATAAGGGACGCTTTATGAAACTGTGGGCGCAATTTCCGACTGGCCAGTTCGTCCAGAGGTTCATGAACCTGACCATTGAACCAGGCGTCGTGGATTCGATTCTCATATAAGACAAATATGTATTTATATTTTCTGCGTGTGTTTATATTTGTGTGTGATGAGCGCAAGCATTTGTTTTATGCCTGAGTGTATAAAAAACCGTCTGTATAAGTACATGTTTATATCTGTATAAGTATATATTAATGTGTTCCAAGATATCTATTTTGTTTAATGGACTTTGCGAATACTTACCTCGGTGGGCATGGATGATCGTTGCATGTTCTCACCCTGTTCTCTGGCTTCGTGAGAGGATCGCACATATATGGCGATGCGTTCTTACCGTCCTCATCTCTGACGCATTGGATGATCAGCTCCTGTGTATTATAATATTTTTAAGCAACGATGTATAAGGTGTTTGAAACATGATGGTACGGGCGCTTGAGAACTGTTGGAATACAGAATCAACTCATTGTTTTCGTTTTGAGAAAGTTTTAGTATTTCAGTTCTCAATGACCATGTAAAGTTTAATGTGTGACGAATTTATTGACAGATGGCTTTAAGATAGAAGGCACAGAATGAACGAGATCAGCGGCAAATCGAATGGTATGGTGTGCGCTGGGGGAGGTTTGTGTCTGGACTACAATAATAAAAGCTGATGTGATAATGATGATTATTGAATTGATGGTTGTAATAACATTACGATGATGATGCGGAAAAAATTGTTTATTGTATTCCGAATATAAATATAGTTCGTAATCACCACAGGTCTCACTAATAGCCAGATGACACTAAAGTACCTGAACACCGCTCAGACATGAGGCACTACAGCTGGTATAGCCCTTTTCTTTCCAGGAGTAAGACTTCCCAGGCGACCCTGGCGCTACACGTATGTTACTCGAAGTCCCGAATATATGAGACCTGTTAGAAACAATTATAAGTATTTATGAGGATATCATAATAATTCTTGTACACATATAGGAAAATATATAGAATATGAGGTATATAATGCACAGTAAAATATTTTTTTACGTAATAGCTAAAAAATTACGAGCTGATATCATATGAAATTACGAAATAAATTATTTTATACTTTAATTTTAAAACAACCCTAGGACTGTAAATAGGTTTCAGTGGAATGTTCATCAAACTGCCTCGTTGGTCGTGTTGGTTGCAAGCGCGACTGCCGTTCGGAAGGTCCTTGGTGTCAAATCCGGGGTCAGGGACTACTAGATATTTTTAATTTAAACTTTCTAGTAGTGGCTCGGAGTCTGTAAATGTGTCCGGTGTATGGAAATAGGCTCACAATCTATTCCATGGTGGGACGTACACGTAATTCGTAAAAAGTAGCAGTGTGCTACATTCCTCTGCCTACCTTTTCGGGGATTACAGGTGTTTATGTACATTACAGTACATATAATCCAATGATTGAGTATATGCAACTTTTTAATAAATTGAAAAATAAAAAATAAAAAAAAAACAACATAGAAAAAGTCATTCAAGTATTACGTAACTTATCGTATTAATAATTCTAAACATTTTAAAGAATATTATCATCTTATCAACGTTATCATAACAGATAACACTAAACAATCTTTCTTTAGAATCATTATCGACTTATCAGTTGGTGAGTACGGTGTTAAAAATATGTCTTTGGACGTAAATTTCAGCGAACCGGACGAGTTTAATTGCAGTGAATTACACAGTTGCATAAAAACTGTGGCTCAACTGAAGGGTGTAGAAGATTTCACATATCACGTCGATTATGTATGTGGGAAAGGCGAAAACTACATAGCAAATGTTTTTAGAGTTCTTATCAAAGACAGTAACAATTGTGACAATAATGCCAGTGTTATTGTGAAAACATTGGTGAATACCACTAGACAGGAGCTGTTTCATGAATTGCATAAAAGAGAAGTTATAGCTTACAGAGATGTTATAGATAAATTTAAGGATATACAAAAAGATTTACAAGCTGAAGACCAAGTTATATTTCCGGAATGTATTACATCTAGTATAGAGAAAGGTGATGAAGTGATAATACTAGAAGATTTGTTATTAAACGGATTTGAAATAGATACTAAAGTCGAAAGTTTTCAGAAACTGGATTTTGATCGAGTTTCAATTGTCATGAGGGAAATGGCAAAATTTCACGCTTTGTCTTTTGTATATTATAGTGTCGACCCAAACAAATATGCAGATGTAAGCAAAAATTTTCATGACCTGATGTTTCGAGATAATTTCGTTAATAAAAGTAAGCTTAGAAATTATTTTTTTGAATCTTACGAAATGTCTTTGAATTTAATCAGTGATTTGGAGGCACGATCGAAATTAGAAAATATCAAGCCGAAACTTTTTGATATTTTGAAAATGTACTTACAACCTTCGCAGTACAATGTGTTCTGTCATGGAGACTGTTGGATTAATAACATTCTTTTTAAGTCTGAGGTAAGAAAACATTATGTAGTATTACTAATTCTATGTAAAAAATATATACTGTTCTTTTATTTTTGGGCGCATATTTTAAACTGTTTCATGTTTCTATACATACGTAGGTCATAATATAATTTTGATACGAAATAAGATTAGAAATTATTGTATAACTGTATATTCAAGTAAAATGCAAACGTCATGTGATCTGTTAGTTACTCGTAATTATTGTTACATAATAAGTACTATAATAATTTCTATAGATACAATTAAGTACATCCACTTTCATTACGCGAGTTGGAATATTGCTCTGATTAATTTTACGGTTGATTAAAGTTATATAAATATGTTGACTGAATGTATAATATTTACATAACTGTATTGAAATTTTGCTAATTTTAATGTGATGCAAATAAATTAAGTATATTTCTTAAGGTTTGGAAATTCTGCCAGTCTGCATCTATCTGGCTTGGTATACCATGCTCTGGAGTATTGTATTCTCAGAGGATACCTTTTTACAACAGCGAAACAGTATAAAAAGTTGATGATGAAATATAAATATTTAAATAAAGGCCAAAGAATATTAGTTCACTCTCGAACAAACCGGTGAAATTCCTATAAATATTTAATGTCCTACTTAGGTAATTATTTAAACAGTTTGTTTCGGGTTTTGTTTTCTTAAACTCTTGTAATCCGCCCAGGTTCTTATCTATCGCCAAGGAATCTTATTCTAAAATTTATCCTTAAAACATAATAATAATAAAAATAATCATCATTGTCATCATCAACGTATTATACGTCCGTCCACTGCTGGATTTGTGCCTCCTCTGAGGCTATATGCCCATAATCCCCACGCTAGGCATGCGGGTTCGAGATCGCAGAGCACTTCTTTCACCGCCTACGCTGCTGCCCGTAGGCGCGCAGGGCAGGACAGAGGTGCAGTGCCTAGGCAGAGCGCGCCATACCGCGATCTGCCAGCGCCCTGGTTAGGTCGTCTCTTACGACACCCTGTACGACCACAGGGTCGGGGAATGCATTCTTACTCCGCCCCGATACGTATTATGTAACATAATACGTTTGCAAATGCCGAGTCGTCTGGAACAATTTATTTTTATGACAAGTACTTTGATTTAATATAAGAACAGCTTGTTTATGGAAATCCTGTATCAAAAACATAGGTACTAAAAGGCTAAACCGATTTAAAACATTTACAATGAAAACATACTTATATCGCAAGTCCAATTATTCATTGTTTCGTTATATACTCGTACAAATCATTATTATTTGAAATGTTTTCCTTTTCATGTACATCTAAGAATTTACTGGATTTAGAATTTATTTATGGAACCATTTATTATTAAAACCGTCTAAAAGATTTTTTTTTAATAATTCCAGGAAAAGAAAACAAAAATGTGCTTCCTCGATTTTCAAGCGATGCGTTACGCGGATCCTGTCACTGACATCATGTATTTCCTCTACATTTGTACCGACTCCCAATTCAGATCTGAACACCTCGAAGACATCAAAAACATTTACTACAACAGTCTAAAGTCATTTCTAAGCCTATTTAACATAGAGGTCAATATCGTTTATCCTAATGTCGAATTTGAAAGGAATATGAAAGAATTCTTGCCATTCGGTTTAATCATATCATTGATCGAATTGAGAATAGTTACGACGACATTGGATGATGATGTTGTGTCACAAGGATCCGAGATTGAAGATCTACACGCTAAAGTCGCCATCAGAGAAAATTTACTTGAAGTAAGAATCAACGACGTCGTTAAAGAGGCTACCTCTAATGGAGTTCTGAATGAACTTTGCAAAGTAAACTGAGCGAAAGACGAACACAATGAAAACTAAATAGGTTGTATATTTATTAATTACTCATTTGAAATAAAAGGTTAAAGTAAATGAGTGGTTTATGATGCAGTATTTTTATTAGTATTTTTAATTTATTAGTATTTATAGTATTATTAGTATTTAGTATTTTATTAGTATTTATTAGTTTTGAATTTGTGAGTATAATTACATTATTTGAACGCCTATAGGTATTTATTAATTTCAACTGTGTTTGCGAGGGACTATGTGGTATATTTTATACGTCAGAGCTTAGCGATTTCTCGAAAGAATCAGATGCAATGTAAATAAATAATAATATTGATGTAGTATTACTACATTGCATATCCGAAATATATAATCTTATTATATTAGTCCGTATTCCTTCCGTTTTAATTTCAAGTTATCTAATGACCGGAAGTTAAGTCGCTGGAGTGAGACAGCGAATGCGAGGTACTACTCCACTGTATGAACAATAACTCCTCCTTATCTGCACTTAGCTCGACACAATGCACTCCGTAAGAGCGCTGCTTCCACCTTGATGGCTTAGTTTATCCTTCGCGTAATGCCCGAGTGCTCTCTTTATATTTTTAATTTTGTGAAAAAATTAAGTACATTTTCTTGTAATACTAAATGATCAAACCTTTTAAAATAACTTCTATCCTAAACAATGTTTAAGTGTTATTTAAATTTGAAAATTATATGTACATGTTTTTGGTTTTGTCACCAATATAAACGGAATTCGTAATTGGTATTAAAACAGCATTAAAATTTAACATATAAGAAAAAAAACTGTCTCGTTTGTCGTGTTGGTTGCAAGTGCGACTGTCGATTGGGAGGTCCTGGGTTCAAATCCCGGGTTGGTCTCTACTGCATTTTTGTTCTAGTTGTGGCTCGGAGCTTGGAAATGCGCCCGGTGTATGGCAATAGGCTCACCATCTATTCTATAGTGAGACTTAAACGTAACTGGTGAAACGTGGGAGTATGTCACACTCCTCTGCCTACTTCTTCGGGGTTTATAGGCGTGATGTTACGTTTTATATAATAACAAATGGAGTCCAGAAACTTCGTTTTTTATATGACTTTTTATTAGATTATGACGTCAGTAATGATCATATCATCTAAAGCCACTTTAGGTACAGTGCATTACACTGCGAGAGCCTCTGATAAAAATAGTAGTTATAATGACAGAACGACACAATTTTTCTGTTTCACTTTAAATGTGCATTGTTTAGTGCACTAAGAGAAGCGATAGCCAAGATTTATTCTTTTTTGTCGCCGCTTTGCAGTGCTGGTCAAACGACCCATGGAAATATTTATACTTTTCTTGTCAATTAGTCTCATTTTTATTTGATTTACGTACGTACAAATAAAAATGTGTTTTATCTACTAAAGTTATTGGTTGTTGTGGAGCTCATCTAAATATACAGAAATAGCTTAGTCCCTTAAGTTTTTTCTGTTGCGATGTTGATAAATGTTAAAACTATTTTATACAAAATGCTGATTTTCGAAACGATTACTTAATTTTATAGCATTCTTATCGAAACATTATTTAATATCTTAAGAAACTCCGAAATTGAGAGGTCTAAGTTAAATTATTAAAAATTTCACTAATATCGCATAACTTTCCACATTTTTTAATGGTACAATATATGTCTGGTACAATAAAATCTAGTATTTTCTTATTTCTAACCTGTTATACATAAATAAAGTTAGTCATTAACAAATAAAAAATACTAAGATTTATAATGATAATAGTTTCGCCTCTTAGTAAAAGTAAGTGAATGTGAGATAATATTGTAAAATAAAAAAAGTGTATAAAAATTTATACGTTCCATTTTATCGTAAAACTTGATTCAAAAAGCCGTTTATGTAATTCAAGTTCCAATATGAAAATCGAAAGAACCTCCAGATTTGCGGGTTCGTTTAATTTTTTACGTTCGAATTGGTCCGAATTTACATCAAAAATATCGGTTATGAATCAAATCAATCAAGTATTTTACAAATGTGTAATACGGTAAAAATTGTAGACATGTTTAATACAATTTTTCAACGTATTTATGTATATAAAGTGTGACGAAAAAGATAATAATGATTCTATTTCATTTTGGAAATTAATAAGGCTTATTGTAACAGTTAGTAGTTTTCACTGTATTGTGAACATGAATTTTATCTCCTTTAACAATACCAATAAAATTTGTATTAAAACTTATTCTAATTAACACAGACTCACCTGTCACCCCCATTGTACGATGGTATGCTAGAATCTCCAAATGACGTCCCATATGCCATAGAGCAAGGTTCCATTACGCATCTCTCTGTCTCCTCCGAAGGCTTAGGTCCCATGCACTTGCTGTCCGGCAATTTGGCAATAGTTCTGCTGAATTCTAGAAAGATCTTGCAGTGAACTTCCTTCTTCCTCCAACCTTCGCCACAGGTTACGCTGCAGGGACCCCATTCGTCATCCTTGATGTAGCTATAACAGAAGCCATGGCTCTTAAGAATTACCTAAATACCAAATACATTGGTGTGGATTAATTTGAAATTGATTACATCATCAAATTCAGAATGGCTGGCGAAAATAGAAGGAATCATTTGCTTGCTTTTTTCCATATATCCGGGAAAAACAAAATAATTTTCGACTTAGCCATGTGCGCTGCTG
>DWDV01003591.1:0-10435 GCA_018245615.1 Mimoniades ocyalus | reverse complement strand
ATCTAAATTAGAAAATTTAGTAATGCCCGACCCGGGAATCGAACCCAGGACCTCCCGTTCGGCAGTCGCACTTGCAACCATCACGACCAATGAGGCTAATTTTTTACTTACCTTAAAACCATTTTCAAAAATATTTAGAGGTTAGGTTCCAAAGGTTTATGTTTTTTGCAGCCTCTATGTTTTTCTGGTGTAAAACAAAACTTGAACAGAAATTTGCTGTAAATATAATTACGTTAACTACAAAAGCGTAAAAGAATATTGAAGTTTATTTAAAAAAATGGAAAATACACGTGCATAACGCATTTAGCATTTTCTTACATCAGAAATAATACACAATACTTTTTGTACTTGGCAATTGTATTATAACTTATATATAAAGGTATAGACTGTTTTAATACTTGTTTTTTTTTAAATTACATTTTGGACTTGTTTACCTTTTCAGATTGACTACATCATTTTAAATTGACATTGCATGTGACAGATTTTTGGTGACAATGTCAACATTTTAGTAGTTCAGAAATCAAATAAGTTAAACAATTTTAGTTAGTATTCTCCCTCTTTGTTTTAAATACCATCTAAACCCTTTATCTAGTTTTAAACAACGAACTTTAACTATTAACTTACTCTAGCTTACTACTATATCATCACGATTCATATTAAACAAAATGTAATGTGTTGTCCTGCTCTTTATTATTATTATTAACATTACTTATCAGAATATTGTGTGTTGTTTCCTTTTAATCTACATAATAGAAATAATTTATCTATGTAATACTCCTTATATACATACATAATACTCCTTACATACAGACTAATTGTACACTAGTAACTTTTGCAAGATAGACTACTGTATATTTAGTCCATGCTATAAAACTTTAACCGTTTATTAAATGACACATTATTTAATAGTAACGTGGAACTTTATATTTTCATTTATTCTTTCCTTGATAGTTACAATTACGCTTTTGTAGATACATCAAACGGAACATCACGCTTGTAATCCCCGAAGATCTAGGCAGAAGAATATACTAATGATATATCTAAGTTAGAAAAATCCAATAGTGCTCGACCCGGGATTTTAACCCAGGACTCCTCGATCGGCAGTCATACTTGTAACTAATACGATCAACGAGACAGTCAGTAATCAACATTCTCGTAGAACGTCTGGAACAGGTATTTTTCTGGTTATCAAGGATGCGTTATATTGGATTTAGGCTTAGAAGATTATTATAAATTTAGTAGATTATACAATTTACAAAATTAAATAACTTTATGTTAATGAACACTGTTCGTAGTGAAATTTAGGAAATCCAGTCAATATTTCGATGGAAGCGCAGTACCGTTGGAATCCATTATACGCCGGCTTCCAGCGCGGCCTTATCTCTGGAAGCCAGTTTCGTCCTTTGTAGGCCACAGATCGGCTCCTTTCACGTCGCTGTACCGGATTTAAATCTGCATATATTATCAATATCGATTGCTCACGAGATAGCTGGTATTACAAGTTGTGTGATTTAAAACTTGTGTTACCTAGTGTACGTATTTTTCTTTTTCTACGTATGTACATACTCTTTTACTCGTTTGTAGTTAGTTTACCAAGTCAAAGTCAAAGTCAAAGTTTATTCTCCTACTTTTCGAAGGGGAGGCAAGTGGAACCATGATTGATGCTCTAACCGATTCTGATTTAGTTTAATGTTGAATTCGTTGTAATGATTTGATTATTTATAATAAAAAGAGAAAGTATGGCATTTATTGAATTACACAATTGAATTACACAAATGCAGTAATGTAAACATTTCATTAATATATAAAGTCATTATGTTTAATTTTGACTATTAGCAACCCTTCTCATTACGACACGATATCAGTGTTCGACAGCGAGGTGATAGAATGGTTGATTATGGCGAAAATACAAAGGGTCAATTTTAAATATGATCACGTAATAGCATATAACGGTCAAATACTCTTGTCGCTCAAATAGATATTTCTTTCATATAACTCATAACAGCAAAACAAGTCAACAAAAATGTAACCTATAAAAGATGCATTGTGTCAGGCGTAACTTTGGGGAATCTTTGATTAATAAATTAAGAATAAATTGAGAATTGAACACTGTAGAATCCGTAACACTGATGTTCCGTTTTGAGCCAAACAAGTGTTGGTAGTGGTACGTGGAGTGGTGTGCGCTTTACGTATCGATACGAGTAGGCTACGCATGTGTTGTTTGTGTGAGTGAAAAGACACAACTGTATGAAGTTATAGGACATCATACTTCATATACACGATTTATTACGAAACAACTTCAGCTTGATTCTCTTAAGCTTTCTGTGAGCTAACCTGGTACAAGTTTCTGAGACCTTCAGATCGGTAAAGCTTAAGATATTGGCGTTTGGGGACTCTCTGCATATATTACCTGTCCTGTTAAGCGCTCTAACTGAAATTAATAGACGACCTTGTAGACATGTATTTCAGTGGAGTTTTTTTATATGAAGTTTATTTTTTTGGATGAGACGTAACTTTCTCTTTGTTCTTTTCTGTTATCTTCATCATGAAATAAAATTGTATGTCGAACATGAAATTTAACTCAGTTTTTAGAAACGTTTACTATATGTCACTGCTAAGGCACTAAAGATTATTCAGCGATCGTAAAATACATTTATTTATCATCGTAATAAAATTCTGTATAAGATACAAAAATACTTCCTCCTGCTCGGAACTGCGTTCTCGTGGATATCTAAATTGGCTTCTTTACATTATATATAGGTATATATTTAAATATTTGACTTCCTCGTTCATTGAGCGGTTGCAAGCGCGAGCGCCGATCGAGTGGTTCTGGGTTCAAATTCCGGGTTGGGAATAAATTGAATACTGTTAGATTGTTCTAATTTAGATTATCTAATAGAATTTTCTAGTGGTGACATGGAATCTTGTTCCCTGTCCATGTCAAGTTATGTTTTGCTGAATCGCTTCTGCAAGAGACTGCGAAAGAATGGGATTTTCTTCTTGCATCTCTTTTTCCTGATTCGTATAATCTGGAATTATTCAAGACAAGAGTAAATGTGCAGGTACTAAGCAAGCGTACTACATCCTTACGTGTCTCTTTCGATCAGGCGAGATTACAGTTTATCGTGAGGCCAATGTTCAAAAAAAAAAATAGGCTCCCCACGTATTCCGTAGGTAGGTATAATGTAACAGGTGAGTCGTGCGAGTGTACTTCATATCTCTGCCTACCCTCTCGGGGAAACACAATGTACACGCACATGTACATTATATACAGGTGCCTAATTATATTTATTTACTCATTGGGTGCGCTCTGTCTACCCCACAAGGGCCTTAGTAAGTCGATATAATAATAAAATACATACGTGTACTCGTATCTAATTAAACATCGACGTAATCGAGTTCGCCCGTCAGAACACATTAGAATAATAATATCACAAAGACGGATAATAAAACTTTTATTATAATATTATCACGCCAGATCCTTTACAGGACAGGTACAGTGTGCTGAATAAAAAATATCTCAATCCGTAACGTCTTGACATGCTGCTTCTACATTAATCACTGTCTTCATATACATATGTACGAGTACATAAGCACGTTTGCGTTAAATGAGGATTTCTACAAGAATTGCACGTAGATATTTGTATCTCTAAGTAGGGCTGTGTTAATTGTTATGTCGCTGGCCCAAGGGTGATGTCTTGGAACAAGCGTATCTGCGGCTCAGGTCGTAATACCGTTATATTTAACATTAAACAATGTCTAAGGGTTACGTTACCAGCCAGCGTTCTTGAATACTAGTTTTATACCACGACATTATTTGCAAGCACCGTGCGAGTATTGGTCATGGAATCCTATTAAATATTAATGTCATGACGTTGATTTGCATATTCGAAAATGTAGAACTTACAATTTCAAATTAGATTTATATGAACAGTTCCGTCAGATGCTGCATTAATTAATACCTAATAAATATATTCTATATTTTTAGAGAAACTCGGTCTTCTAGCAGCATTTAAATGTTTATAAATTATAATACTAAATAGTAAAGTTGTTATTAGATCTTGTTGATAAGTCTCAGGGTTTACATTTTTAGGTACTTATTATCAACAACAAGCCAGGTTTTACTACCTCTGTATAATAATAACAAAGCAAAAATTTATTTAATTAAATTAACGTATTTAATTTATTGCATAAGAGACAAAGACTCCCTGATGTTCAGCAAAACTAAAAAAACAATCTGTAGCGGTAGCTTACAATATACCAAGCTCAACAAATGCAAACAAAAGCTTAAATTTACTTATAAAATGTAAACAAAAGTTTACATTTGATAAGTTATCTACACCTAAGCTTTCATTCTGCAATCCGGAGCTTCTAAAAAACAAAGCTGACCGGAATCAGTGCAGCGCAGCGAAAAGTAACTGTTGGAAAGTAAATTACTAGCAAGAGCTTGCATCGACAGAGCTAAAGTCTTTTAGTGGCCGCAGTACGCTGCGGTCAAGGCTCCGCAGCGAACGCCCGTGCCACTATTTAAAAAAAAACCTGGAATAAAAAAAAACAGAAAAAGCGCGCGCTCGCGATCTGTCAAAAAATTCATTCTCAATCATACCTAATTTACTCAAACCTTTTTTTTAACGTTAAAAAATAAGTTGCCGCGTAGTTTGGTAATCGTCGTATTTTAGTACGAATAACTGTTAAATCCTCAGTGCCGGTGGATAATGAGTTCGCTGTGATTGTGAGAGTATTCGTTCGTCTTGGTGTCCGTTAAACAGGTGAGATTATAAAATCGATTTCATATTATTTACCGTTGTTTTTGGACAACACTGCTCTACATTGTTATATTCATCGAGTATACTAAATTCGATTTTATGGGCATTATAAATAAATATATCCTTTTTTATGTTATTATGAATTACTTAGCAAAATTTTTATACGTGTAATGCGGTAGAAATGGGCTGTAATGGTTGAAGGAGTAGCTGTTTTTTCTCAAGTTATCAGATCTGTGTTCACTCGATCGGGAATAACGGCCCTGCAATCATAGGTTGTTGCTCTTCCTAGTGGCTAGGAATAAAACGAACTCGTTTCATAAAGGAAAACTCTCTGATAATTGGATATTTTTGATTGTAGAACTTTTTGCACTTGTATCCGCTTATATAAAATATGTATCATTTATCTATCAGTATAAATAAAATTATAGTTGCATAAATTGGCTATAACATATCCTCAGAAATAATTGTGTTCCTTAGTCTTTTAGTTTATAAAATTATAAATTACTCGAATGATGGAACGACAGAAATAGGAAAAAATATTAAATTTGTATAATATAACGTAAAGAAATAGATAATAAGAGAAATAGAAGGTTAAAACAAGAAGTAAACAGTTCGCTTAACCAACAAAATATCAAAACATTTTTCAGAACAGTGCAACACTTTTTAATATATGTAAGTCTTAGGGACTCCCATCTACTCTAGTAATGTATACAAAAATTGTAGAGCTCCGTACATTATCTTGTTTTACAATGTCTATTAGATATTAAGTAAGTATTTAAATGATTGAAGTACTTGTAATATAAATAAATGTATAAATTAATAAGAATCATTATTCGTGTACAACTCTACAAATTCTATTTGAAAATGATTACCAATACTAACGACGGACACAATAATAGAGCCTTTGGCGTTATTTATTGCATTCCTTTATATATATTTAAAATGTTATGCTGTGTGGTTGGTGAAAAGATACAAATACAATACAAAAACACTTTATTGCACACCGCGTAGACATACACATACATAACAACAATAAAAGATTGTTTTATTTTTTATTTAAATAATTATGATCTAAAATTGATTCTTCGATATAACCCGTCGCGGGTCGTCGGTGGCCGGTCGCCGATCGTAGGTCGTCGGTCGTCGGTCTCTTGTTCCGTTGTCGTGAATGTGGGTCAGTGAAATGATCGAAACTCGGTCCCGTATGGAATCCGAGCCGAACTGCCGCTGACCGATTTCGTCGCTTCAATCGACATTCTTTTATTATTATTCCCACTAAATGTATTCTAATTCATTTATTTACGCAAGTTTCTATGTATAGACTCAATTTTTTAAAACATTCAGCATTGAGTATCAATTGTTAAAATATGACTGCAGCGCGACCTAGATATAAAAATAGCTCATTACCTGTGTTTGCATATACATATCCGAGCAACAATAAAACTGACTAAAATTATCGTGACTAAAACTGTTAAATATTTTTATGTAAGTTCTTTTGTAATCATCAGAAATTTCAATTGAATTTGTACGAAATATATTATAATATTAACATTTCGTAGAGTTAACGTTGCTGCTAATGTTAATATTACTTTTTTTATTTCATGCTATGATGTCGCTGGCAGACCGATAATTATACCGTTAATACAAATCCGTTTTATAAATACATACCAATCGAGGAGATAGTTATATTTCAATTGACTTACTTCGAGAGATAAGGTCGAGATAAGCAGGTTCTGTCGGGGTCATTAACATCGGCCTCTGCGTCGGGAAAGTATGAACTTAGATATTACTATAGGAAGGGACTTTTACAAGCTTTTGTCCTTTAACTGCCTTTAAAATACTGGGATGCTACGTCGTGATGTTGATACTTAAATTTACTTCATATTTAATTAATTCAAATTTAATATTCTATAATTGGGCCGGGTGTTAGATATTAATTATAAAGTCGATTATTTATTAAATTATATTAAATATTTTTTTATTGCATAGAAGACTAAAATTTGGCAGCAAATTACCTAGGTGGAATGCGAATATATTAAATCTCGTAAAATTAATCATATCTGATAGTTAAATGCGCTCAACTTCGCTTGCAACAATACGTTGCGGAAATAATAAACCAATATTAAAATTATGTTTATTCACTGTCCTTAAAAATAATTAATTCTGTAAAACGTATTCTGTAAACGTTATAATGTGTTTAAAGCAATAAATATTATTTAAATATTGAGTAAATTATATTGAAGTATTATTTTACAAAAAGTGAAACTGATACAATTTAAATATTTTCGTTTTACACAGATGACATTCCGTGAGTGCCCTCATTATATGCGAAAATAATTTTGTAATGCATTATGCGGGCGAGTTGCAAAACATTGTATTACTGAGGAATGAATATGTAGAGTATTTTACATTTATTAAACCTATTGTGGTCGCTATCCATTCAATAATCTGCATGAAGGCAGAAGAGACTTTTTTCATATACCTACAGGTTCCCACAGAATTCATATTGGTATACAACATATTTTCAATTCCTGAAATAAGCTTAGTATTGGTTAAACAATGATAAACTTCTAATTAATATAAAACTGAAAAGGTCAAAGCAAAATCTGCTATTGAGTAGTAGTACTTGAAATAATATAAATGAAATTTCAATTTGTATTGAATACATATGTACGTACTCGTATATGCCGTACTAGTACACAGATTCAGAATACATGTTTGTCACAATGTTGCGCATGCGTCTTACGTCACGTATAGCTCACGGCACCACTGCCACCTCTTCCTTCTCAATATCGACTATCCAGTCATTACACTACACCATAACTTCATTAATCAATTTATTGAAATGTTCGTACGTATTTTTATTCTTGTAACTTGCCTTGTTGGTCGTGTTAGTTGCAAGCGCGACCGCCGATCGGGAGTGCCTGGGTTCTAATCACGGGTCTGGAGCTATTGGATATTTTAATTTAGATTTTCTAAAAGTGTTTCGTAGTCTGGAAATGTGCCCGGTGTAAGGCAATAGGCTCACTATCTATTCCATAATGGCACTTAAACGTAACTTGTGAAACGTGGAGGTGTATCTACCTCTTCGGGGATAACAGGCGTGATGTTACATTACGTATCTCTGTTATTCTTAAATTTTGTCGCCAGTTTATTAGCTCTCAATAAATGACAAAGTTTCTCATCGGTTTACATTACATTCGATCTGCGGATATCACCAAGAATGTTGCTGTTTAAAAATCTCGTGTATATAATTTCCCGCTTGATACATTTAAATATGTTTTCAATGGTAATAAAAAGTTAAGGAACTCATTAAAATCTTAATGGTTTGTGAGAAAATCTCAAAATTTCGTTAAATGAATATGGATATATGGATAAACTTCCTGCGTGCAACGGTTATTGAATTGTTATTAAAGACATTTTTATAGCATTTAAGTATTCATAGATATGTTGATGTTTAATGGCAACTGCATCCCATATAACAGCATGTATAAAAGGAAGGCAGTGTGGATCGTATTTGTAGTTGAAATTCATTTGTTACTGCCTCAGTCAGATAACATGAAACGTCTGGCTCGTTCCTGTAAAGATATTTAATTGTATCAAGCTGTATATTGCATAGCGTTGAACACACGTGACTATTGTCGCTTATTGTGTTTTTATTATCAATAAATCGAATTGTCTAGAATGTTATTACAATTTAATATCTGAGGGATAGGGTTCGATGGCGCTCTTTGGGGGAGGCCTGTGCCCAGCGGTGGGCTTATATAGGCAGATGATGATCTGTGATACAATAAGCATGGTCAGTAACTTGATTAGATCGCTTACTGAGGGTTCACAAAAACCTTGTTTTATTTATACACAGTATTTGTTTTATACGCCGAAAGTAGAGTTGGTCTTTCAAGAAAGGCATTTGAATATCTCTGTGGGTCCTGTAGCCAGAAAACCGAACGTGCTGGTCGTAGGTTTCATTCTCCACCCAAGACATATTCGTGTATTATGAGGACGAGCATTGATTGTCTCAAAATCATCTACATATATACGTATCCATTTAAAAATTTGCATAGGTTACCATACTAGCGGTAAAAGTCTTTATCTAATTTGACATTAGAAGAGCGTAACTTTTTTTATTTTTATAAATTCACAATATTATTCACGTGTACATTTTGATACTTCTAATTTTTATTTTAGGAACATATTTGCTTAGTAGAGCGGCACTACATAACAGTTGATTTTAACTCTACCAAAACTTACTAATAACTGTACCGAAATTAAAGTTAAATATTTCTATTTAAACCTAAATTGCCAGTAATAATACTATTGGTAATACTGAGACCATTTTTGAAGTATCATGTATCATATCAATTTCTACATAGATATATTTGCAATTTACATAAAAAAGAGTGCTATATCTGATGGATTTAATCTTCGCGCTTTATGTGACGATCAAATCTACCATAGCTCTGCATGTACCATATATTAATCTGATAATTCCGACATATGTGATTTCACAGAGTTCACAGCCTACATAATATTATAATATGTCGGGACAACTCCACACGCGGCCATTTGATCCCAAAGTAAGCGTCAAGAGAGCTTGTGGTATGGTAACCAGATGGCTGATAAACTACATACATATATACATATAAATATATACTTAAATAGATATTTTATTTTTTATTTTTCATACCCAGACACAGAACAAATACTTGTGCTCATCACACAAATATTTATTCTGCATGGGAATCGAACCCACAACCCCTGGCGCAACAGCCAGGTTCACTAACCACAGCACGAACGGGCCAGTCAAACATACATATGTATGTAGTCTTAGTATCATGTTTTGGGTTTTGTCATTTTCTCTGAAGACGCAGATCACATATGCATTCGCGAAAACCTGTAGGATTATTATTTAAGCCACAAACATTTTGAAAATTTCATAATACAATGCCTGTGTTACCCTAAAAGGTGCAGGTACACTTGTATGATTTACTAGATATGTTGTACGCAACACTCTGGAATAGGTGTTGAAGTTTGACACACATCGGGCGCAATTCCTAACTTCGTGCTACTATTAGATAAGATTTAAAGTTATAAAATCCCAACAATATTTTACCTGATCGTGTGGTAAATTGTAATGCAAATTAAGTGTCTCGAGAGAAGGGACACTAATTAGCGGATCACTATACAAAGATGATTGAGTTACATCAGCGGGTAATAAACTATTAACTGCCACTCTGTGGGCGATTACAACACTAGTAGTTGGGAACTAGCTAAGTGGATTACACACCATCCGTCCGGCTGTCTATTCATAAGTGACGCAAAATGCGCGTTGTTTTGCAAGCCACGCGAAGATATATGAACTGCTCGTAACTCGGACGCGTCTGTGACAAAGTGTGATATCACTTTCCATGTACCGGGCGTTAGTTCATTGATACTCTGGTTTTGATTAGAAAAATAAAACTTAACACCACGCATGTAATCCTCGAAGAGGTAGGCAGAGTTACATTCAGTTACATTCAGTAATATTTTTTTTAACTTTTTTGACCGCTTGGCGACTTGTTAAAAATGTTCGAAGTTTTTCGTAGCATCCAGCACAGTTTCGCTTTTTCGCGCCCTTTACTAATTAGTGTTTATATGGTTTTATTGTGGGTTCTGAAAATAATGTAATT
>DWDV01003590.1:0-10435 GCA_018245615.1 Mimoniades ocyalus | reverse complement strand
CTGAGATTTATACCATGCCACTTTCTGTAGGCATCTGAACTGAGGGCCCAAAACATTTTCCCATAACATCTTTAATTAACGTTTAAGAAATTTATGAGTGCTTGCTTTAAGTTTTAACTAATTTTAACTAAATCTCCTATAAATTTCAATACGCTACGCCAAGAAAAAAAAGTGGGCCCTCAATCCAGATGCACACCAGTAATGTTATTCCTATGTTAAGAATTATTTTTTACTTTTCAGTTTGATTAACTCTAAAAGCGCATTTTTATTTTTTTTAATAAAAGTTATTTGTTCGCATCGCAAAACATATTTTTCTTACGGTTATTGATGTTCTTAAGAAATCTAAATGTACATTATATACATAGCCGTAGCGAGTTATGTTATAAACAATGTACGTCGTTCATTATGCTCAGACCGGTGTGGTCCAGGCGCACTTGACCGCCTTTATTTATAATCAGCCTAAATCGCTGTAAATCCGTGCCTGTTTTCCGTCATGTGTTCAAACTTTGTAAAAAAAATTACACAAATAAACACATATTGACGGTACACGGATAAATCTAGCCTACATAAACGGCGGGCGTTCGATTGTCTCACAGCCACGTATGCAACCGACTACAATTAATATTGTCAACTATTATATGTTAATGCGAAGTCTTTTATGCGCCTTTGTTTCCCAAATCATATATTTTATTTTAGTGTGTTGTAATTTGGTGTTGCAGTAAATTAGGAAATTTTCAGCCTGAAAGTATGTCGGCGTTGTTGGCGTCAACATATGTATGTCAGGTCACTGGGGCCGAGCGTCATCCGGATTATTTTTATTGGCCCATCCCGATGTGGACAGATTTGAGATGTGTGTATTGCTGAAAATGTGTGGGCCATGGCAGGTTTATTGTTGTTACGTAAACTTTCATACTGTTAAATCTGTAGTTAGTGTCGTGTAGTTTGCCAATGAGCTAATTTCATCGCCACATTTTCAATTACATTAATTCCAATGCTCTTTGCTTGCTAATGGTGAATTATTTTCTAAATTTAGATAACTTCTAAAATCCTTTTTCCTACACTATTATTAAACACCCACTGTCTGCAGTTGAGCAGTTTGGTGACAAGAGCTAGAGTTTACTTCACCAAAACCGCCCAGACTTTTCTTGTTGTCGGGGAGGAAACCGAGGCCAGAAGAGGCAGATGACGGGTAGCTCATATAGTAGACATAATCGATAATATTAGTACGTTAGGTATTAACATTCTTGCATTATACAGTAGAGTATGTTTAATACTTAATAATAAGACAAGACAACAGAGATAAAAGATAAGAAAATTATAATTAATGTTTCTGTCGTACGTGTTTATAAATATCGTATGCGCTTGTACGGCCTAGTAATAACTCTACCTACGCTTGTGGACGATATAAACGATTGCTACTCGGGCGCGTAAGTGGGTCAGTGGGTCACAGACGAGGTCCACTGATAGTATTGAGTTGTTGTTTCCCAAAGTATACAATATTTTTTCACACTAATGAGACATTTATATATTTTTATGAAATGCTCGTAATATTGATAACATATCTATTATCATACATTTCGCACAACCTTTCACGGAATTATCTCAAAATTTAAAAATCGAATAGGTACATAAAAAATAAATAATATTTCCAGTTGTAGCACCTATGCAGTTACATATTTATGTCTATTTTTGTAAACGTTCAATTACGACATACGTTTATTTTTATGGGTGCACGACAGATCCGTGATGTGTGGTTTATTTTAATGTTATTTATAAATTGTAATCATAACAGAATATCGAACGAGACATAAAATCATCAGCCAATTAACTCGATAAGTCGGTAAACACTGAACTGTGCGTGCCTCGAGGTATTTCGTTCTATTTTAATGTTAGTCGAACGCACCAACCTTGCTCCACATTCAAGATTACAATTAAATTAAAAAAAAACGGTGAGGTGTAAATCGGGTTTCACTTGATAAGGTTACACTCTTCATTGTTTTTAAACTGTTACAATAACTAAATACGCGAAAATAATACACAAATTTTGTATGTATACGTAAAGTACCTACACTGTATATTGTTACAGTGGAGTGTTAATGTTGTGCAGTAGGTTTGTGAACATGGCTAATGAAAAGCGATCAACCAAATTCTATATGAAATCAATTATGGATAAGACTAGTCTATAAGTATCTAGTTTAGTTTATTATTACGATATACCGAACATGATATATTTTTTTTTCTAAGAAACAAAGTTTTTTTGGAGCATGGCCGATCATCGTTTTCACGTATGTTTGACACAATGCATACAGTAAATATAAGCAATAAATACCTATAGAAAATGTAGGAAGAGAAAAGCATGAGAATTATCTTAAGCATTCCATACTGTTTGGAATACAGAAAATAAGATAGAAAACAAAATCAACGTTTTACGTGCGATAAATTAAAGGCGAAAGATAAAATTATTGCCTTTTATAATTTGAATATTAATTAATCCTATAAGAGAAATGTTAGTATCAACAAATGTTATGTTATATATTCAATTTAAATTTATTTATAGATTGCTATTTATTTTTTTGTGTAACTATATGAGTATTTTGCTGCATCGTTGTTTATTGGTTGCAAGTATCCAATTAAGAGTCATGCTAATTATAATTGGATTTTTCTAACTTAACATTCTCAGTAGTAACAGGTAGCCTGAATTTGTTCCCGGTGTTTGGCAATTGACTCATCGTCTATTCCATTCCGCGACGTACAACACACCTGGTAAAACGTAACAGGGTTCTAATTGTATTGGGATTGTACTAATTTGAAGGTAAGGAAATAAAAATACACTTTTGTTTCATACTCAATGCGACAAAGAAAAAAACTTTCATAAGACAAAAATTGGCACTATTTCATAAATAGATATATTTTATCAACTTTGTCTTCATTAAGTGCTTTAATAAATTTAATTTATTTACACTAAGGCACGTACAGCAAGTTTTTCATAGTACTTAAAAAAACACGGCAGCGGAATCTCTCCCCGGGATCTCGCTGCAATTTGGACATCGGTTAGGTCCGAAAGTATTCGAGCTATCTCGAAAAAACATACATAAGTTAAGCCGGTACTTGTTTAAAAATGAGTTCCTTCAGGGATCAACGTTTAATATATGTATATAAAATATGAAGATGTAAACTCTTTAAGGATAAATATGATTTGAATCGGAAAAAGTCCAGCAATATTTTGCTTGCGTGTACTGCGAAAACAGTTAAAATTATACGAAATTGTGGTGATGAGGACGTGGAGGTTGAGGGTGAGGTAGAAGAGGACGAGGATGTGGTGGACAAGAGGTTGATAAATGTATGCAATTTTATTTTGACCAAGTCGTACTCAAAAAAAATCACGATAGTGCATATCATTCTGCTGCGATGAATCTGAAAATTTGTCTAAGGTAGTTAAATTTCGTTTATTGCTTTAATAATTTTGTCTGAACAGTTTTAGATAAAGAATGAAAAGACGTATAACATGAAAAGTGAATAATGGTAATATTATACACTCCTCCCCCTACCTCTTCGGGGAATACAGGCGTGATTTTATTAGTTAAGATTTAATAAGAGTTCATTTAAGAACCATAAATACTGGTTTTTATATTATTGAGTGCATAATAATATATGCTATTTCTGTGAGAAACGAAGCAATCGGTCAACAACCATTATGTAAGCAGATTAGTCAGTATAAGACGTTTTTGGTTGAGTGAGTGTTGTCAAACTCCCCCATTGAAATTGTAACAACAAGTAGAGACAATAGCACTTGAAGGAGAGTCATTATATAAGGACAATATGGGCACAATCTTAAAGTTCCATTGATTAAGGCGTTCTCAACTTTATCACATTTTGGAGAAGCGCTAAGATGTCGGTCTCTAAAGTGCGTCCAATTCCCGCATAAACCCGAAGACCTCGTCCTCGTTTTCACTCCTAGTGACGGTAGGTGAGCTTCGAAACAGTGGTGTAGTTATAAATGATGAAGCTGAGAGAGACTCAGGCTGATCTTAATGAAAGCGTAAGCTATTCAAAGACAACCGGTAACTGCGAATAAATGCTGTAACCGTTTCCTTCACAAATGATGTGAACATGAAAATATGCGTTTATAATGAATAAAGAACAAGAGTATAATATTGATACTAATCTTTTTCTAATCCCCTCTACTAACATCTAAATAATGTGCAATTCCAACAGTACTATATAATGGGTTTTTCAAAAGTTACCCGAGCCCTTAAACCTAGCAGCGCGTTGATGAGTCATCTGGAACTGTAAATGTCAGCGACGAGACCGTTTACTCAGATATGTTTTATCGTATCGTTCCCAAAATCGCTATTTTACTAGTATTGCGTTTTCAAACAAAACGTAATCGTTCTGAGCTGATAATATTTTATACAGACACATTTCAATATTTTACTAAATGTATATGATTTTTAAATAATCTTTAAAACTTCAATTTAATTTTATAGAACACCGAAAATATTATTATAGCCTATGGAAGTGACGACGTACAATTTCAAAAAATTTAAATTCATGGATACATTTTGTAATGTATGTAAAAATAATATTAACTTACAGAGCGGAACACGCACCCATAGTTCAAATAATTTCAGTTTGAATGATATAAATTAAGAGAACAACGTTTTTTGAAGATTTTAATTAAGGGGAAAACAAATGCAACTATTATTAACTGATGTAGCGTTTGCGAGCGTTTGAATGTTCTGTTCTCTTTCTCCCCCAGTCGAAACTATTCGTGAAAACTTAATGAAGTTGTTTAACACATTTGTCGCACTGTCCGAAAGTCGCTATCCAAATACAGCAATTATTATCACTATAAATACAATTTACATTAAATATGTCGTCATCATAAGCCTGATTCCTGTCTATTGCTGGATGTAGGCCTCCAATAACACGCCACTGAGCTAGGGTACATACATACGTACATACTATCGACTATCTTCGCTTCGTGATCTGCATCAGACATACATGTATGTATACTGACAGTTTTATGAAAATTTTCTAAAAAACACCATTTGCAAACGCCCGGACAATAAAAGTTGAATACTACAAAGTTTATTCACATCACATGAGGTTCTTCAACCGATTACATGAACGTTGTGATTTGATTTCCATGTATTTATGTAGATCAAAAGTAGGTTCACATGTTTCACGAATACCGTTGCGGAGTTATATTAACCTATTCATTCACCCGATATCGATACTAACAGGTGTTTTTGTCGGGATTTTATTATAAAAATGTTAATCGTGTATTATTCTTTTGAATATCAAAGCCATAGAACAAACGAGTTCGTCCAGTGTGTTTGTTAGCTATAGGAATATTACCAAAAATCTTTTATTATAAATATTTCATGACTCATTTGTCCAATAATTACAGTGATTACAAAAATACTAAGCATTATTGTTTATTTGTGACGGTTATCGTGTTAACATTTAGGACCTTAACATGTACGAATAAATCTACTCTACGTAAGGATATTATGATCTCATAAGGGTACAAGCTATACACAGGAGTACAAGCAATACAGAGGAAAGAGAACTTTGCCAACACAGTTAAGTGTACCTACATTTTGCAATGAGCTATATTCGATACATTTATTTGGATTAACAATTATTCTAAAATTATAGAGTATGAAAGAAAGTTCAGTAGGTTCAGTAGGTAGTTATATACTAAAATTTTTGTATTTTTTGATTGGTTGGTTGTGGGATATCAGCTAGGCATATAGTTAGTTTTTAAATTCCACTGGTATTAATTTGGACAACATTCGTGGATGTATCGATTGTTTTGAAATGTAAAATTGGTAATGGTGCTGTGCCAACATGATGTAGTCATGGCGCTGCGTCTCGTTCACACAATATTCCGAGTAAAAGGGACGTAGAGTATACAAATAATGAACCGTGAATCATACGAGCGCACATAATAACTGACACGATGTCTAGTGGTCGAAGTAAGATGTCTTTTGCTGTACATATTGTGTACGAATGTAAAGAAACGCCAAGGGAAATGATTCATTTATTAACGTGTACCTATGGTCCACTTCTAAGTAGAATCATTATGTGGCTTGCCTCTTCATAAATGCACAGACGGTAGCATCATTACAAAGTTCATCACGGATACCGGATAGTCTCGTCTGCGAAATATCAGAACGCGCCTTCGAGAGCCTCTTTTCTATTAACGCAACACGCAAGGCTCACGTCACGTCAGGACGATTACTTCATTCTGTGTAACAAACGGCGTGTAATAGACGTACGTAGCTTCACTGCACTGCAAGCCGCAGCCGAGTAAACGTGGCCTACTGACACCGAATGAAATCAAAAAGCATAGCGTCGTTGAATCCGCGCGACCAGTAGAATACCAAATTATATTATACCATTCACCGCGCCGCGAATGTTACTTATTCACTGCACGCGGAATCAATATATATAACAGTACTCTTGCAACTTGTTTTAGTAACCGTGAACCTTCGTTTTAAGAAAAACTTTAAAATACTCATACAGCCTATTCCATCGCGGGATAGTGCGAAAAGACAATGCGGCGTTGCCACACTGTGCAGCCGAGCGTACGAGAAGGTAGCCCTGTCTGTAGCCTCTGCAATACACGTAACGTAATTATTATACAACCAACACTTGTTCTTTAAATAAATTATACGAAAAAAATCTTCCAGGTTTCATATCCCAGAAACGCTAACCGAGTCATTTCTCTTAGTAGAGTCTTATTTGAACTAAACTCACAATTTTATGTCAAATTAAGCGAAAGTGCGCTATATATGTATTTTGTACATTTTTTTACATCGCGCTCGGTTATAACATTGCGATGACTACACATCCGCTGCGTATGAATAACCGTGTTGAATACAGAATAATATAACCAAATATGTACCGAAGTAGCAATAAAAAGTACAGGTAGAGCTATGTGTACATACCGCTTGCAGGATCCACATATGCTATTTTTAAGTCCATTTCTATAGTTTCTGCGGGCTTAGCCTCTGCGGAGCTCATGTCGTATTCAATAGGAGTTTCTATTACGATGTCACTTTTTGACTGGTTCGTAGAGGCAACCAGACCCTGCGTAACACTCATTTTTGGTGAGTCTTTGTGCATTCGGATTTTCAGGCGAAACGACTAAAAATTGTCGCCTACAAATTTTGTAAATTATCATCTACACAGGATAGGAGAATAATTTATTTCAAAATTTCTCCATAAAAACGAATTATTCCATGAAAAACACAAAATGTAGGTCTCTAGGCCACTTCACTTACACTTTGATATTCCGACATAACTCGGATTCAATGAAGCTACTGTACTCATGACTGACATTGAAATAAGTCGGTAAAGGGCAGTAATAAATTAACCTAATTTTAAAAAAGCGTGTCATGGCCTATATAAAAAAGAAATTGATTGACATATTTTACATTTAAGAAATAGAACATAACTATTATATTTAAACCTATAAATATGATTAATTGTAAGAATACAAGTTTAAAAGTACTTTTGTGTCTTCAAGTAATTCTTACTAGTTAACATTTAAAAATCATGTAAATGAGGTAAAATGACTACATTTGCTTATGAATACGTTGTGTTGTGTAATAAATGACCGTTTCTATTGCACAATCCTTTCACAAGGGCTTCAAATGTAGGTCAATCTGTTCGAGTTAATCGCTATTTGTAAATATTATTAATTCATATTATCCAACTAAAAAAAAATATAATAAAAGTAAATAAAAATTCCGTTTTATAAAATACATGCAGTTTTTTAAATATTTATTATTAACTAAATAAAAATAATACTACATCCGGTGAATTACAATGCCATCTCTAAATCATATTGTAAAAGAAAATTCAAATAGTAACATGTTTACCCGTGAGGTGGCGCTATTTTACTTTTACTGTACTGTACTATTATTATCTTTGTATTGATGCAATACACGAACATTAAGTTATTATGAGTTGATAGCAAAACAAATACCGATTATGATAGTTTAGTAACTCTTAAAATATTCTTCCTTTTACTTTCTTCAGTAACACATATAATAAAGACGACGTTAAATGAACTTTACCAATACGTACAATGTTCAGTAGCGACATCTATTGCCATATATTATAACTTTCCTACTTTTAGTATTGCCAGCAGTTTTTTTTACTAATAATAAATTATCTAGCATTATAGTGCATCTGATGCTTTTTACGCTGTGATGACAACTATTATCTTCATATAGGTAGGTAGTAATAGTGACTAACTGAATAGTGACAGTGCCTGTGTCTTACTCTTAAAGTCTTAACATAATTGACATTGCGTATATTGGTGTTGCGGATATGTCCAGACTAAGATAAACATTGTATTTAGTGTACAATAAATAAAAGAAAATAAATTGAAACTTTGTTTCCGTGTGAAATTTTATATCGACGTTATGATTAGAGCATTAATAAAAAATATATAACAGATATTAACTGAGGTGTAAGCAGAAATTTACCACAACTATCTTGTTTTATGTCCTGACACTTTAAAAGTTTAAAAGATCTTTAACTTTTTTAATATATCAACATATCGTATCATTTAGATCATTAAATTAACTTAACCTGCTATTCTTTATTATCTTGCTGATACAAGAAGAAGAAAAAATCACTTAAAAATAAATGCCTATACATATTAAAATTATGATATAATCTAGGGGTGGCTTAAAATTTTATATTTCCTAACTCCAACCAGGCTTATGATCATAAACTTATCATATGTAACCACTGTATATTGTATTTTAACCAAAGTGTAAAATGTACAAAATACATAGAAACAATTGGTGATTATAGGGTAGGTCAAAAGCATTAACAATAAGTGCCAAATATCAATTTGTATACAGAGATGACCTTTTTGTTATATTAAATCTTACCTTAATATTGTTTTACATAAAATTTATTTCTAAATTTTCAGGAGGTACTGGGTTCAAATCCCATGGCACTTCAGGATTTTACTAATATAGATTTTCTAGTAGTGGCTAGGAGTCTGGATATGTGCTCGGTCATGGGTGTACCGAGGAGGAGTGGGGGTTGTATATCGTATACCTCTACTATCTACTGTTGTCGATTAAAATTCTTATTTTGCCCAATATAATTGTATTGTACTATCTATGCTCAGTATACATAGAAAATTTGTTAACACTATGGGTGATTCTGTAATGGAAGAAGTCATAAACCGTTTAGCTTAAGATCCTTTTAAAATAGTTATTCTACTCGTATATATCTAATTAAAGAATTCAAACAAAAGAAATACTTATTTTATTTTAATTTTTGTTTATTTATTTGTACAGGTTCCTATAAAGCATTAGCAGGATATTCTGTAGATATTTCCCTTATATACAACATATATTTAATGTTTAGTGTATGTACCTATAGTGTGTAAGGTAAACATGCACGCCGGACCCGGCCTAAAAAATTTTGATTTGCCCCCCTTGGCCCAGAACCTGGGTACGCCCATATGCTCGGTGTATGGCAATAGACTCACCACCTATTCCATGTTGGGATGTAAATGTACCTGGTGAAAGGGAGTGTACTATATTACTCTGCTTACCTCTTTGGGGATTACAGGTGCGATGTTACTTTTTTATATTTACACTCAAGTCTATACTTATGGATAAATATTGACTCGTTATCTGATTGTGTGCATGCTTTCTTAGGTTTTTATGTCAATCTAAAGTATAACTCCTCCATTTAGGCATCTGTAAACGATTGAGGATGCTCAATGAATTAGAATTTTTTTTAGCAAGTTTTTAAACTTAAACTTGTGCAAGATCACTATAAATTATTAATATAGTAAATCAGTATAAATATTTACGTTGAATTATAAATATAACAATTGTCAAATATAATCTAATTAAAAATAATGTGTTAATGGGATTCCTTTTCGCTACATCTTCCATAAACAGATTATGTATCAACCAATTGGTATTCTTTATCAGTAATCTTTTCAGAGAATGTGCTTAGGCATTAGATTTACACATTGTAATATCAGAGGTTAATGAAATTTATGAATAACAGTTAGCCACATAAACCGAAATTCTTTACTGTCACAAAGTTCATTTTACATAACATGTTAACTAGCCCCCACCATTAAAATATACTTGTGAAATTTTCCATGCAATTTTTCACCATTTAATTTATACATGTTACTGATAATTTTTGCACAAAAAATATCGATATTATTTCTTAAATATCAAAATAATCTAAATATAAAATCCAAACAGTCACTATATAAAACTTTATTACTAAAATTGTTGCATATATAAAATTTGTATACTTGCTTAAAAATGTTTATTTTTATTATGTAAGCAAAGTTCGAGATGTAGAGAATACACTTAAGCTATAGTGGTTCCGAATATTAAGTAACAACTTTATAGAAATATATATA
>DWDV01003589.1:0-10435 GCA_018245615.1 Mimoniades ocyalus | reverse complement strand
GTACACTTACTAGGCGGGTTCAACAACTGCTTAGCTATTTACTGTAATTTTATAGACTGAATAAAGTATTTTGATTTTTGATTTGATAGGTCTGAAATTATTCGGACTATCCTACAAAACATACATACGTAAATAAAACGGATACACAATTTAATGACATAAGATTACGCCTGTAATCCTCGAAAAGTTAGGCAGAGGAGTATAGTTCACTCGTACGCTTGACCAGTTACGTTTACGTCCCGCTATAATAGAGAGTGGGAATAACATAAACGTATTTTAATTAATTTCTAATTATTTAATGAGACAATGTGTTAACCATATTAATAATTTACAGTCAACAGAAATATGTAACAATTTTAAAAACTTTTATTTAACTTGCGTTTTTAAAGTTAGAAAACCCTGTCATAAATGAATATACACATAAGGAAAAATGTATGTGTAACGCATGTGAAAGTAAAATTGTTAGTGCAGTGATATGCGTATTGACATTCGTAACCTTAAGTACAGTTAGATGCGTGACAGCTCCATAAAGCGCGACATTGGTCAAGGCACTTTCTTAAATCACCGTAACACATACTCTTCAAAATATACCCACGTAACAATCAAAAATGTCTACAATGCGTTTGACGACTGCTAATTTATGTGATAGGCTTGTGTAATGTCGTGATTACATGAGGCCAATGTTTAATCCTTTATCTGTTAGTCATTACAAAAATAGAAACATTTTCCTAAATAAATTTACCATTAGCGAAAACAGACCCCTTATTAATAAAGATATAATAATTAATAACTTAATAGTCAACAGAACAGAACCCTTATTAATAAGGTTATAGTAATAACTTAAGTTATAAATATAACACACATACACAAATTGTAAAGAATAAGAACGGTCAAATAGACGGAAAAAACATTTACATGCAATAAAGTTCGTCAGTACAGTGTACAGTTCTATAAGAAGACCAGTCAAGTCGACATTTCTTTAATGCAAAACGCCTCGTCGAAAGCCAACCTTAACTAGCCATATCATAACTTCATAACAGAACGTGTCAAAGATCCCGATCAGAAACATTACAGTAGCCGTCACTCAGTCTCATTAGCTTCATGCAACACGTGACACGATTTGCGCAACGTGTAACTTACAAATACAAATTAGCTATTTAGCGTTATCTGCAAACTCGCTTCGAGCTATGGACAGACAATATATATAATTATAGATGCAAAATAAGCTGGATGTGACATTTCTTATCTTATCTTTTTCATATCACATCACATCATCAGCTTGTCTGAGTTCATTTCCAGACATAAGCTTCACCTAATGACTGCTCAAATGCGATTTCATAGCGGATCTTTGAATATATTTTCCTCTCTGGACTTGACACTTAGAGGTTGCAGAGCACAAATTCTTGCATTGCCTAAGCTTCATCTTTTCAATATCACTAAAATATATGATAGCAAATAGTAATCATGCCAAAACTTAAAGTAAATCCGACCGTTAATCCGAGCACGCTCTAATTTACACATGAAGGGATAAGCTACTGATTTGAGCCGTATGAAATTGTACCCACATCTACGAAAACCGCACAACATCAGGTCATCTCGTGATACGTGTACGTCCTTGCTCAAATATTTCTTTTTTGCTTTTAATACTAAACTTAATACAGGGTGCAGTGGGCGTAGCTACTTTTTATTAGTAGCAAAACACGATACAAGACAAAACGATTCAACCTTCAAGTTTTTCTTATTGCTAGCTTTGGTAACGCATGACGCGACGATCTAATACAATCATCCGATGATTACAAGTAAATCAAACGCAATCATATATGTAAAATAATATTGTAAAATGCAGTTTTTTTACAAATTGAATATTTTACGTAGTTTTATGGAACACTAAAATTGAAATAATACTTAATAATAAAGTAGGTACATGAAATAAAATTCGAACTGAAAATTTTGAAATAAAGATTTAATAGAACCTTACAATTCCTGCCACGTTCAAATTTCTTTCAAAAGCCAGTTATCACAGTTGAAAAGCCATTCCAGATGTTCTAATTCAATAATCATTTCACTTTCTCCGATGAGCGCCCGTCCCCTACCGCGACTCTCATTCGTCAACCGTTAGACAGGTGCCCCTCTGATTATCTCCTAAAGTCCATTAGTGGTTAATTTGATACCATTTCGCCTACCGGTTCGCTGTTATACAATTTGTTTGTAACACCTAACGTATCAGCATACGAAAGCAGCCGAAAGGTTAAAGACATTTGCAACACATTAAGCAAAATATTTACAAATACATTTTCCTTTTCCATTTATTATCAAGCAACACATTAAACGCCTTTCGAATTAATAGAAACATATTTATGCAATAATTTAATACGTATGTCAACGGATTATTTCAGCTGTTTTTTTTAATCAATATTAGTGTCATGTACGGTAACTAATTAGTAATGGACAGCATATTAAATAATAGAACATGGAAACATAAAATTTAGCCCCAAATGTCGTGGAGTCCTAAGATCAAACACTGGCGAATCTGTGTTTAAAAATATGATGGGCGTTTTTAGAATTGAATACCACTCGCTGTAATGGTGAAGGAAAACATCGCACGAGAACCTGCGATTGACCCTAAGGGAAGGCAACGCTTCCCCAACTGACTTTAGATAATTCAGAAAGTGTCACACCCAACCTATTCCAGAAACTTCCTTTTCCGTTCCCTGGTATAATAAAGATCTCCAAAGCGCCGATTCTGCAAATCACTCTAGTAATAGGAAGATGGGATATACTATTTACGTCTTTATTGGACGATCTATTTTTTACTCTTCGAAATATCATCTAGCAGAGAAGTTTGTGTAATGACTAATCAAGCATAGCAATTCTCATTGAACTATAAAGGAGTTGGCTTCATAAAATCTCGAATTAGATCTAACTCTTGTAAATTGAACGCTGATAGCATCACAGATCCATAGGTTCGAGTTTGGTGTTAGCAATCAGCTGTCTCTCATGTCTAAGTTTGTATTTATCTCGACGATTCTAATCGTGTAATCGACAAGCGGCATGTCGCGTCAGCTTTTAGAAGCAGACATGACTCGAGCGAAATATTATTGTGGTAGATGCAATTTGATTAACTTTTTCTATGACATTGTTATCACGAGTTAAAATATCTAGTGTACATGACCGATCACAAATTTTATAATGTCTCATAGTAAAGTCATGATCTGTTATCACATTTCACATCAACGTTTGAGGCGCCACTATAATCTTGTATGAATTATTTTTGTGAAAAAAGAATGAAATGTCAAAAATACGTTATTGATACAGATAAACAAAATACGTCATATAAGTTTATTAAAGTATAGACAAACCCTAATAATTTAACTATTTTACAGTAAATGAGAGTGATGCTATTTTTTTGGGATTCCACCGTAATTCAAGTATTTGTTAATATGGTATAAATACTCTTATAATTAGAGTCTAGCGTATGTTATATGAACTAATAGGTAATATGTTCACAAAACAGACGGTTACAGAACAATTGTTATGCTTGTATTCATGACTGTGATTCAGTTTTGTGAAATTATTGTCCTTATTTACAACCTATATAGGATGGAGTATTAAAAGAAATTGAATACAAGTATAATAAAAAAGGCAGAAAAAGAACAAGAGAGAAAGAGAGAAAAAGAGATACAAAACCATAGATAAAAGAAAGATATAAAACAGTTGACTAGACTAAGAAATCAATCAAATCAACGTATCCGACTTTATACGCTAAATTTTTAACAAATAGTAGATTGTTACGTGTGCATGCGTGCGCACGTTTGCACGTATTTGTGCACGTATGTACCTACGTTTTAGTGTCTTTTAGTGCGTATCTATATTTTAAATTTCAAAAATTATCTATCAAATCTGTCGAAATGTCGAAATGTCTGATCGTGTCATACTCTATATTACAATAAGTAGATGACCAAAAGGTAAAAATATTATCGAGTTGCATTGTTACATTGTATGAAATTGCAAAGTATACGGGCATGATGGTCGCAAGGACAAAATGTGGTCAGAGTGCTATTGATAGCTACATAGACGTGGCTGAATATATTTTTAGAGTAGGTTCCGTTTTTAATTATTTCTCCCTTCTCCAACACTTAGAGAATTTCAAATTATTTACTTTCAGAAAAACTTTTTCAACTTTTTCAAGAACTTGGCACATATTGGCCAGGAAATGTTTGTAATAGATTTGCACCTATCTGTACTGTGTATATTTCTATGCATGTGTATCTAGGGTACCTAAAAATCTTTTGTGTTGTTTTGAATATGATTTGTTGGATTTTTTTATAAATAAAGCAGACTGCCTCTTTAGTCGAACGGTTGCGAGCGTGACAGCGGATCGAGAGGTCTTAGGTTCAAATTCCGGGTCGGGTACTATAGGATATTTCTAACTAGAATTTTTTATTAAATTTCCAGTAATTTCGAAATTATGTTCGGTTCATAGCAACAGACTCACCCCCTATTCCATTGTGGGACGAAACCGAAACAGGTGAAACGAGGGAGTGTACTACACTTCTCTGCCCTCCTCTTCGGGGATAACAGGTGTGATATTACGTAATAACTAAACTCTTTTATAGTGCATAAAATGGCGGTATAATCACATATTATGATATGATCATTATTCTGAATTTTAAAGTGTAAAAAATCCAATAAAAAGCTATTATTTAATGTTTATTCACATCATACTTAAATCCTATTTCCCTGTCACCTACTTCCTCCTGTTATGTTAAGCTCCTCTTAAGCTCACGATTATGTTTGGTATCATAACGACAAGAAAGCGAACACGTTTAAACTTATACTTATTTATCTAATGGAGTACATTGAAGACGAATTAAAAATTCGTGATTATCATCACATAGTAAACCTAACATACCAACAAAGATACTAAAAAGATGTGGAGAGTAAAAAACGGATTATTTCTGGTTGTACTAAGATGTCAAGAGGTATCCAGTAAGCATTGCATTATGTAATCTCTTTATTGCCAGTGATGCGTGAAGATCCGTCCGGCGAGACAAACGCGAGCAATTAGACGACACCAGTAATCGGCTAATCGTTTAATCTAACGTAAGAGATGAAAGTGAACGATAGGACGCGGTATCGCCCATCGAGAACACGACGATGCGAGTATCGTACATATCATACTGCTGTCACTGCGACGTACGCTCGGAGGTCGCGATCGTTCCAGACATATATCTCTACGGCACCGAGAAAAAGTAGCGAAAAATTAAAAAGACAACATGCTCGGAAACGTGCTAAGTTTATCGCCCACATCTAGTTTAAACGTCGCGAACGCAATTCGTATCAATATTTCCCATAAAAAGATAGTCTATTAATATCACCCTACGGATTTATGTTGTTTTCTTTTAGCTATTAATGTATCAAGAATAACGCCTCCGTAAAAATATATGAGAAATATTACGACGCACGGTCATTTTTTATTCTTGTTTTACAAATAAAAATGTAGCCGTGCATACAAAGAGTCGATTTTTATTTTTTGTATCAGCTTCTTCATATGAATGTCTGTCTGTTGGCGTTCAGCTTTTTTAAACTTTGATAAAGATAAGAAAGATCAAATATTGATACAATGACTTTATAAACGAGTTATCTTTATCTTTGCTTGTCGATAGATCGTTAAATCGTGGCGAGCCCATTCGAAGTAGGTATTCGATGAATCCTGCGTGATTAAATCTATATGCTTTCACTCACCAATCAACGTTGATTCATTACATTCTCTAATTGACACTAAATTTGCGATTACCGGAAAAGGTCGGACGTTCTTGACCTTTTTTATTGAATTAACACCAGACTTTGTACAATAAATTTCTTTATTCACTTTCTTTATTACGGTAACTTGTAATTTATTACTATTGTGTTGTTTAGTCTCGATAAAACGTGAGTGATTCCCCAAGATGCAATAAAAGAAATACTATACGAATAAAGCATATGACCACTCTTTAATTAAATATATTTTATACGTCGACATTTATTTACATGTCTAATTATTCCAATTAGTAGCATTAAACTCAATTCATCCTCTAGTAGTGTTCGTTTCATTTTTAACTTTTAACCAAATATAATTATACTACACTTAAGGATATTTTTATACACGCCAAGAAAATCCTGTGAATTTAATATTTTTGTGACTTTAAGCAACATGCGGAATATAAACCAACCCAAAATGTTTATTTCGTACGATAGCGTCGACGCGTGGCGGTCAAATCTCGCCCACGGCCAAAACATACGAGTATTCAAGGGCAATATTTTATTTAAAATTTATTACCATCGTTTGTAAGGCGGCTAATGTTAGCGAATTTAAACAAAATAATGAAATTCACGCCCACGCGAGCGCAGCTCTGTTATTTGTACAACCGCAAGAATCGGCGTGTTGGCGCTGTTAATGCGTTTAAGGACTTTGATATATTATTTATATCTTCACATGGGCTTGTATACATGTACGCGATATAATACGAGTGCGGAACAAGCAAGGTACATTTACGGCGATTGCGTAACGACCGCGCTCGGCAATCGCTTACTGCCCTCCGCGCCCATTCATTTCTAGCTAACCCGTCTACCGAATAAATTATTTACGAACTTGGTCTTGAACTTGCTGCCACTTACCGTGTCAGTGGTGGCGGGCCGTACGTCGATTATTTCCGCTCAGATAATTATATCAAACGTCGACATTCCATGCATATTATTGTTGCATCATTTTTATTGCAAAATTTCTCCCGGTTACACCCAATTCGCACCTGTCGCTGTCGGCTTTCGCGTGTACCTGTGAACTTGCGCCGTCACATTCTGTTTATATCCGCGCTAGACGTTATCTAGTGATCGTTGACTGAGAGTGGGTGCTCCTCGCAAGGCCGCTAGACTCTCTCCGACCACTGACTGCTAGTCCGATCGATACACCCCTGACAACACCACGGCTTGTCGCCTTCGGTCAACGTGAATCGGATACTTGTTTCAACCGAGATCTTATTAGGGCCTAATGTGTTTAGGAAATGTTGCTCTCGATCATAAATAATACAAATCGCCTACAAATGATATATAGTAGAAAATATGACATGTTAATAGCGTGTTAATTGTAAATTATTCATCTCTGTAAGCTACATAAGATGTTTTCTAGCTTTTAGATTTGAATATAAATTATTAACGTTTCTAATTATAGAAGCAACTTCATCATGTTTGCTATACGAATTATTATTCGGTTTTACTATTGTATTGTAAATATTTGGTTGTACATAATCATATTTCCTATCCTTCTTCCATGTTTTATGTATATGACTCCAAAAACACTAAAATATATATGTAAACATATATGTTCGGAAAATATTCATTTTTTACTTAAAGCTAAAGAAATCAATAGATAACAGAAAGTGAAAACGCACTGTTTCTAACAAGCCTCAAATTAAATTGTCATTTCGGTTAAAATATTAGCACCTACATATATGTATATTGCTTTCGTATTAGGTGAGAACCAATAAATTGACATCGTCACCGCCTTTGTCTTCGCGTCGAGTTTCTCTGCAATAAAAATAATGTAGTTTCTATTCTTGTAAGACGGTAATTTATTTTATTGGAGACTTCGATGTCATAGAAATTTCTGGACGCCCACGAGCTACCTTCCTTTTGAGGAATATTATTTGGATACCACTTATTAAGTTAGGTTATAAAGTTTGGTCGCTTTGTTATATATTAAATAATGCAGTAAATAACACCAAAAGCGGAATCTTAAAGATTTGATATTACGTTTTTAATTATACCATTTAAACCATTTTGAATAGAAATACCATCAACTTCCATTTGAAAATCGTAAAGAAGTACGTTTATAATTTGGACTTAGAAGTTAAAAGGTAAAAGAACTGTGATTAAAAATAAATTGTTATTATTAAACGATAAACAAATTGTCAAGAAGGTTTTTCTTATCTCGCAATAAATAGCCTTACCACCACCTATTCCTTGGTGGAACGTAAAAGTAACTGGTGGAACGTGGGAGTGAACTATCCTCATCTACCTGTTCGGGGATTACAGGCATGATATTACGCAATAAATATATGAAAATGTTACCTTCCGTCGCTCAATTTTGTTTCTGGTCACATATTGTACATCATTCTTTTTAAAAAAGAAAAGAAATATTTTACAAAACCCACTCATCCGGCCCGTAGTACTGCCGTAGGCGCTATTTTGGTACAGACGTAAACCTCACAACCAAACATTAAGAATAAGGAATTCAAAAGAAAACTGATAATATATATTTCAATATACAATTTTATTATAAAGAACTTATGTATATTAAGAATCACTTATATTTATGTTTGTCATTTTATTTACAAAAATGTCGTCATCTGGCAACACCGTGTTTATTGTAATGCGAGGTTCGATCTAAATCGTTAAAAAACTAATGCGCTATTTACAACTGCGGACTTTTTATTTACAGAAATTCCTTGCAGTAAAAAACCAAAACAATTTTTCATCAATTTTCAAAATAATGCTAATAATATTAAATGCGGTTTAAATATAAGTTTTTTATAACATTCATTCATATACATATCATCAGGAGTACAAAAATAAATCTTATCGTCGACAAACAAAATGCAGAGACTTTTTAAAAGTGTGCGTGCGTATAAAATCGGTCGAGTAAGTATAATATGTAAAACGTGATAACATGACAATCCTTATGCTTCACGTAGTTCACTATAAGTTTCTCTATAAACGCACCCAAAACAAAACAATTCTCTCCTCGATTATAACATTATTATATTAATATATGAGATGCATCACAATGACCCGATAACGGTCCCTATAGTTAACTTACAATCTAATGCAGTCTATTGTTTAATAATAAATTAAATCGGTAATTCAAATGCTCAACGACGGCCGTTTCTTCCTCACGCTCTTGTTGTTTTTACCGAATATCGTGCCTATTACCTGTAAAACAAAGAATTGTTAGAAAAACAAAAACAAACCCATTTCCAAAACAAAATCAGAACCGTCAACTGTTGAGATGAAAGAAAACAAGTTCACTAGATAGACTCAACGTAACGACGAATATATTATGTTACGTTGGTGTGCTGATGGTTTTTTTAAATTTCGAATTAAAATAGTATAATTTACACAGAACGCAGTTCACCTTAGAGACGGAGTAGGCGGCGAGCTTCCTGCGCGGCGCGGGCAACAGCAACGCAAGCGCGCGCGCCTCGCGCAGCAGCGCGTGGAAGGCCAGCGCGGCGCCCGCGCACGACTCCGCCGCCGACACCTCGTAGAACTGGCACCCGAACCGCAGCGACAGCTCCTGACCCTCCTCTGCGTGGACCTCCCTGGGGACAACGCTTTTAGTTATTGTCTAATGCTCTTCTGTGAGGGTCCATTTAACAGAGCGCTTTAACCAAGTATAAGGCTCTTGCGTCGCGTAAATGTGAATGTATTTATGCATTTTTTTTTAATTTCAAACATTCGGATCCATGTAATCAATGTTGTCATATATAATGTAAAGCACTAGGAATTAATTTTATACGGTGAAACCTGCAAATTGTATAAGTACTAGTAAGTTAAGTTTGACTCTAATTAATACGTAACATCACACCTGTAATCCCCGAAGAGGTAGGCAGAGGAATATAGAATACTCCCACATTTCACCAGTTATGTTTATGTCCCACTATGGAATAGGTGGTGAGCCTATTGCCATACACCGGACACATAATTATGCAGACTCCAATCTGTATATGCATATAAAAATCTGCCATTTATAAAATAACTGACAGGTTTTGTCACTAACTTATAATGGTTGCATACATTTGTTGCTTAAACCAATTGCGTTAATGGTATTAAGGTCGATCTGACAAAAAGGGCGGCCAAGGATTACCTCTACTATTTAGCGTAATACATTGCGGTTAAATCCTTGGCCCGCAAAGGATCAAATATTACGCAAGCTATCGTAGTATTCAGAGCAGACTTGTATCCAAGCGGCGCGATATATAGGGGCTTATGCAACCGTTCTTAGCTTTAATACTTGCTATTTTAAATTCAACACACGTGGTTAGATTTTTTCGTCGTGGAGGTTAAATTCTTTATGACTTCGTAATACCAATGACCCGGCTCTGTGCTCTTATCGCACTATTCAATTAATATCAGCTTACTTATAAGCCAAAATGCATTGTTGTATATACCGATATATGTTTGTATTTGTTAAAGAGTATACATATTCACGCATATAACGAAGATAAACTTGGTTTCATCAGAGTCACTGCCTCGTTGATCGTGTTGGTTGCAAGTGCAGCTGCCGATCGGGAGGTCCTGGGTTCTATTCCTGGGTCGGGCATTACTAAATTTTCTAATTTAGATTTTCTAGTAGTGGCTCGGAGTCTGGATGTGTGCCCGGTGTATGGCAATAGGCTCA
>DWDV01003588.1:0-10435 GCA_018245615.1 Mimoniades ocyalus | reverse complement strand
GTAGGCAGAGGAATGTAGAACACTCCCACGTTTCACCAATTACTTTTACGTCCCATAATGGAATAGGTGGTGAGCCTAATGCCATATACCGGGCACATGTTCAAGAATCCGAGCCACTACTAGGAAATCTAAATTAGAAAATTTAGTAGTGTCCGACCCGGGAATCGAACCCAGGACTTCCCGTACGGCAGTCGCACTTGCAACCAACACGACCAACGAGGCTTTCAATACCATAATATATCCAATTCATAACAGCTATATGCCCTCTTACTGAACATTGAACGAACGGGGTCAATCTACATCGCAGAACAGTAAGTTACCCGATATACGGAAATAAGCGGTAGATAATTAGGTAGGTAAGTTTTAATTATATTATATTGGCACGAATTACTTATCGGTCGTTCTTCCATTGCAAACTCATCAACTGCGAAATATAACTTAGTAAAACTTTTACTTTACAATAAGATATGTGCATACTTGTGCATACTTAATGAATTTTAATCCAATCAATTGTAATTATTTATTCATCATCTTACCTCCTTAAGCTCAAAGTTGCAATAGACCAAGAGAACAAGACCAGAAAGAAAATCTCTTAATATCCTTTTGTGTTAAGCGATCATCGGTACATTAGGTAATCAATTTACAGTGTAACTTAGACACTGAAGGAGTATTGTATTTTTGCATTGTTTCTTTCGCATCGGTACGCACTAGCTAGGCCTTACCCAACGAATGTACCACCAGCGAGCCTACTCGAAAATATTTCAATACGGGTTAAGTATTGCCCTTGTTAATGTCATGTCAATTTTATTTTGTTACTTCTGTGTCTACATAAATAAATTTAAAAAAGTAGCAAGCTCTAGGTAGCTGATCCTATGGTTCAATATCAGGTCATTCGTAACTAGAAATATCCTTTTTCTAAATCCCTTAATACTGTATAAATGTAGAAAATATTGGCCATGTTTTATTATTCCCTAGAATGTACATATGTAACATGAATATTTTTTTTATTGTGCGATAAGCTTTTGTAGGTCTGAATTAGGTTTATAATCTTCATGTAGATTAGCAAAGATGTGTCTATAAATAAGTCTCTAATTTTATAAAACGTACATGAAGTACATGTTAATTGGTGTCAATGGAGAAATCAAGCAATTTTGTTATTGAAACTATGATGTCAATAAATCGCCTTTGAAAGTTGGTGCAAGCTACTAATCAATTTAACAACTGAGATTGTCATGACACGATCATGTCTCCGGTTCTTGAAACATTCAGTGTCAGAAAACATTTGAATCTAAATTATATATCTACATTTCTTTCACTACAAGTGTGACAAAAGTTATATTATTGAAGTAATTGATTTTTATTCAGTTAGATTTGACGTGCTTTTAAATATGTAAATTTATTCATATCACGTAGAGACATGCCCCTCATTCCGGGTCGCGAGGCGGCACGTATGGGCGCCATGAACATGTTACTGTTGCAGCCACGCGGAAAATTGTCTTTGCCTATTGTTTGCATACAAATGCACACGTATTATGTGTTATTTTTTCATTATTAGATCTTATATCCGTGTCAAATAATGTTAAGTATCCTAGACAGATAAGATGTAGCTTGAGTAATTTCAACGATTTTTAATCTTGAAAATTTAACAAATTACCGTCCAATGACGACCACTGATATAGCAAAATAACTGAGATAGCAAAATTAGAAAGCCCTACAAAATAGTAGCATTAAATAGAAGTGAGGGAGGAAAAATAATGAAGCCCTATAAAGTAATTATAGGAAATAAAAATGAGGAAATCCTTACAAATGAAATGGAAGTTTATTTCTTGCTAGAATTAGGTGACATTAGATCTAAAATCATATCGTTTCGTTTTAAATACACATTATGCGTATACGGTATACGTATATTTAATATTCCATTGCGTATATGATTTAAATGACCGTAATTATAATATTTCCGCTCGTTGGTAACTACTTGAACAACTCACTCGTTAAAGTCTTACTCGGCAAACAGCTATTATCAATACTGATCATTATAAAGTCAACTCCTCCATTACATATTCTACAAGCGATAAACTTTAAATTGATACTGATTAACACTTGGCCGTTACAAACATTTATAATGTACCTGTTTTACCTCTTCGTAAGCATTAGATGTAACTTAAACTTAAGTTACACATAAACAAATTAATTTGAATAAACATGTTCAACACTTTCATAAAAGGGTATGATTCCACTGTTCGACACGGATCTCCTCTCAGATTGAGGGACTAAAGTGTTTGAAGCATTGCTTGTACAAAATTTTAAAGACGTTCTAAGAAACTGCTGTGAATAAAAATATGTGGAACGAAGTAAATTAACAGCGAGAAACATTTTTGATTTAGCATGACGAAAATACGCGACATGTTCCTGATAGCCGCCGTAATTTAAAACTTAAATCTATTCATATTAAATCACGTTACCACAGCGTCAGTGTGTTAAAGTAATGGGGGCACGGATGGCTGAACTTGAAAAGGATGAAATCTTTCATAGGACACAAGGCAAGACGAGGTCGCGCCTACTAGAGGAGCTCGAAAAGATAGATATGAAACAGAACTTAAGATTTAGGCAGAGAGAGGTCGAGGCGGGGGGGGAGGGGGTAACAGGTTTTACATGAACAATTAAAAAAAATCTTTAGAGAAGTAATTGATAAACTAAGTCCAGTGATACTAAACGTTAAAGTCACGCCTATAATCCCCGAAGAGGTAGGCAGAGGAATGTAGTAGGCTTCCCACTCCCATATTTCATCAGTCACGTGATCACGTTTCATCAGTCGTCAGATGGTGAGCATATTGGCACCCAACGGGCATAAATCTAGATTTCGTGTCACTGCTACAAATTTTAACTATGAATTGTATTTAGAAAAGTCCAATGTTACCCGACCCGGGATCCGACTCCAGTAACGTAAGCAATTTATACAATTTAATAAACACTAACTAAGAGCTAACTTGCTAACTAACTCCTACAGAGCTTTTAGACATTGGTTGCCCAACATAACCATTGGTGACAACGTATCGTACACTTGTGTTCGAAATCTATTTGATCACTTTGATACATAGGTACGTAATATAAAACAACGAGTTATAACTTTTTAATATATACTTTTCCGAAGAGATAAATTTCAATTCTATTTTAATATTTCCGATAAATGTCGAAAAGTTTCACTACGTTTTAGTCAAACATGAAATACGGAACCCAGTTTTATTGTCTCGATGGCAGGATGCCAATGACGTGTTTGTTAAAGCATTCATCGAAATACTATACAATCTATCTATTTCTAACTTGAAAAAATAACCCGACCTACATACTTGTATGTTTGTGCAGTAGGAGCATAAATGAAACATCTGAATACACAGCTATATACTCAGGTGTACCAACTACAGCAGTCGCCTTTGTCACATGTTATTAAATAGTGATTTTGGTTTTTTAAATTAAATTTTAATATTCAATATTTCAATATAATAATATATAGTCAGTTCCATTTTATACATTTTTGTCATTAAGTGGCAATCTACGTAGCTTAGAATTTTTTTAATGATTTATTTAAAGAAACACAATATTTCATTAAAATATATTTTTTATTCATAACTACCAACGAACTAACAATAGTTATAGCCTTATATAGTTGCGACAAAGTTCGGATCAAAAGTTGCCGAGTAACTTTGTAAACTACAAAGGAAAGTTAAGTCAGAATACAAGTTTCTCGTCCTATATTCATCGCGGAAATGAAAAACCGACAATTCTATTTTTTATGCGAGAATATACCACTTCAGTGGAGTTGTATATAATTGGCCAGCATGGCAAACAATGGCCATAGCGTACCATAAACTATAATCGGTTAGCTATTTTGAGAAGAAATACGGTATGATATAAGGAATAGAATACGAGTATTATGCTATAATTATACGCACAATAATACGAGTATGTATATAAAGAAACGTGTGATTATGTATTTTATGTTTCAAGCTTATGTATATTTCAAGATTATGTATTTTATAATTACGTTTCGGAAAAACTTAGCAATATTGCATTGAAAACTAATTTTAAATTCAGTAGGTACTCGTTTATTATACAAGCGCGAGAGGAACTGTACCCGAAAATTCCACAGTCCAAAAAACACAGCATCTAAGTTATATTTTTTCTGTCTGTAGGTGCAGAAAGAAAATCTTACAGTTGTAATTGTAAGGTTGTACTTATTGGTTGTAAGGGTACAGACGATAAAGAATACACACAGAAAATGAAACTCGGGGGGAGTTTTGTTTGCTTTTAATCATTCAGCGGTCCCTTGTCGGTGGATCGGTTCGAGATTTAGTACTCAAACTGTGTAGAATTAAATCTTTTGCAGTGTCACCGAACTTTGGGATCAAATTAGCTCCGTTTTTTTAGATAGAACGTACTGTTATTTACCTTACGTCAGGCAAACATTAGCAGATCGTTCTCACCAATCTTTAAATAACTTTACAGGTAGTGAATAATACCGTAAATTGACGTATTAGGCAAAAAGGGCGACAAAATATTGCTCAGAACCATATTTATATTTTAACCGTACATTTACGATGACTTCTGATTTCCTGTTATATTAGTAGCAAAAATATTTAATATTAGTTAATTTTAAAAAATCGTTAATTTTGCTACATTAAAATTATGTACCATATACATATAAGCGTACTTTGGGTGTGTGTATGTGTGTGTGAGAGGATGTTTGTGTGTGTGTGTGTGTATGCGTGTGTGTGTGAGAGAGTGTGTGTGTGTGTGTTCGTGTACCTGTACGTGATTGCACGTGTGTGTGTGTGTGTGTGTGTGTGCTTTCTTTCTTTTATTATTTATTTCATTAAGTGAAGCCGGAACGATTAACATAAAACACACACACACACACACACACGCAATCTCACACACAGATGCACAAGCATAAACTTATGCGCACACATTTATAAATTCATAAATGTGGCGTCCGCTTAGCTATACTACAATTTTTACAACCATATATTGCTTACAAGAAATGTGATATAAGTTTCGGTAAGCCTTGTCAATGGATCAAAATGCAGTTTATCCTGCGAGCTGAGTGTTAAATGGAAAATCACCATGAATTATTCAAAGGAATTAAGCACCTCCTGAACAACGTCGTTCACTTTCTAGGGCCCGAAAATGGCTGTCATTAACGATATCCCGGAAAGAAAGATTAGTTAAACAGCTGCTAATTGCATTTGCCTGTTTGTTATGTTAAGAAGCTATTGAGTGGATGGCGCTTGGAGATACGTGTTACATGGTTCATTTGTATTAAAACTGCCAGTAGGTACTAATGCTACGTGCTAATTGTTACGTCAATGTTATTATTGGAGTTTTAACTCCTATCTATTCGCATTATAGAACGCGAATGTATAGTATACGCGCCGGATGCCGCAGGAATAGAATGTTGAGTTCGAGGTACAAACTAACGTTTTTCCGACACCAGTCTGGATGCAAGCACGCTACGCCGCGCTATGAAAAGAGACTAACAATAAATAAACTGGTGTAGGCTCGCGCTACGGAAAGAGATATCAATCAATTACAATACCAAAATATACAAAGGCAACATATTTTCAGTTTTTACTTGTTTTATGTGGGGTAATGCCTACGTAGGTAGATTTATGATTTTGTTTTCACTGTTATTTTTGTACTTTTTTAATTCCTTGCAGGTAGTATTGGAATTTGTCAAACCTTACAACAGAGAAAAAGTAGTCAGATAGCCGCTGTTTTTTTAACTGTTTAAATTGTTGCAATTATTTACTATTAAAATATACGTGATCTATATGATCACCGCTCACCGCCTATAGGAACGTTTATGTAACTGGTGAAATGTAGGAGTGTACTGTCCCCCTCTGACTACCTCTTCGGGGATTACAAGCATGATGTTACAAAGTTTTTATACGCAATATACGTACATGATATTATGATGAAACAATAAATTATTTCGAACAACTATCCCGACACATATAGCCATTTGACTGTTCTGTTATCAGAGCAACTGTTTGACGTATTTTGATATACATAACTATTAAAATATTGTCCATGAGAATATTGTCATTTTGACTTGGTAGCTATTTAAGCAAAATCCAATCGACTCACCCAATTCGCCCACATCCGTTATTTATATCTGCAATTAATATAAGATGTTGTTCAATTAAATTAAATTATTTCATTTGATACTTGTTGCGGATGACATACTCGTAACATATAACGAACACCAACTCTTTATAAATATGATATTTATGCCATTAACTGACCGCTTTTATCTACCTACGCCATATGTGATCTCATTAGTATCAGCAATAAGTAAAATGATTTATTTCTCTATGATTTACTTAACTTTACTGACTCCTTGTTCTAGTGGTTGCAAGCGCGATTATTTTTCAATTTAATAATATACGTTAGCATTTAACCATAATTTTGGCTGAAGAAACACAAAGGTGTGGCCTATGGTGTAGCGTGTTTGGCTAGTAGTAATTTGTTCACGTTTCTTTTTTAAACGCTCTAGGCCGTAATTTTCGGGAAACACGATGCAGACAGGGTGTTCCACTAATTGAGCTCCTAATCACGATAAAGAAAATCGCTCCATCCTCATTACTGGAACGTCTACTTGTAACGGGTGATTCGGCCGTACGTATGGACGTCCAATAATATGAGTAAACTAATGACCTGGGATACGTCTCGTGTTGGAAATAGTGTTTTTAGGTTATTCTAATTTAGACTGCCTCGTTGGACGTGTCGTGCCGGAGTCAATTCCCGGGTCGACACAAAAAAAAAATCTAATTTAAATTTTCTAGTAGTGACTCTAATCTGGAAATGTGCCGAAGTATGGCAATAGACTCACCACCTAATACGTAAACGTAACTGGTGAAACGTGAGAGTGTGCTACATCCCTCTGCCTACCTTTTCGGGGATTACAGGCGTGAAGTTACGTATAAAGTTATGATTAATAAAAAAAAAAGTTGTTTTCATATAACGTTGTTTTTCGGCGTCTTTTAATTTTCATGTATAACGAACCGAAACCTAATATAATATGTATATAAAGAGATTTGGGAAACTCTTATGCAGTTCTATGTCTGGTCGATTACAGACATCGAAAGACAGTTTGCTTCTAAAAAATATATATAAAAATGGCACCATCATGCAGGGCACTTAACGTCTTAGGCTAAGAAAGTGAATGGAGGTCGTCCGAAGCTTAATTGCGGTCTGAAAGATGCTTCACTTTCAACGTTCAATGGGTGCTAATGACAGTCTTGCCTGTTTTCGCACTTTACATCCACATGTAACCCATTTACTACACGACATAGATCTCTTTCTCTTTCATCAAGAAAACTCTATCTCACCGACACACACGACACACATGCCACTTGCAGAAAATATATGGATGCTACTTATAAGAGATAAGCTTATAAGAGATAACGGACGGGAGAGAAAGAGAGATGAATTTAAGATTATCCAGATAAAAGTCTTATCGGGCTAAGAACCAGAGGGCTAAGAGTTATAAGTCTATGTTGATGTCATGATAGTTTTCCAATTTCGTTGCTAAATGTAGTTGATGTTTATATATAATTTTATTTTTTAAATTACTCCTGGACGAGGTACCCCACACTTCGCCACATTTGTGCCTCTTCCTCCTGCCACAGAATCTGAACATTTATTAATTAAAAATTATCAGTTTAATAATTAAAATTTTCTTGTTTACGAGATATGTAATAATATATCATACTATAGAATGCAATTTGAAACCAACATCAACTAAATTTGCTATTATAGTCTTGGTCGCGACCTCCCTATGGACCCTTACCGGAAACTGTACAGAATAGAATGTGAAGTTAATACTGAAATCAAAGTTTTACTTTGTACTCTGCAGTAAATCCGCTTCGCTCCATAAGATTTGAGTAGCCTCAAGTCATACATTTCAATCGATTCCCGGATATTACTATTAAACTATGCACACCCGGAATCCTAAATTTTTTATCGACTATTTAATAATAACTGAGAATTTAAAGGGATTGAAAGATTTATTTATGTTTTTAAAGTGTTTAGTCTATCCTTTATATTCATGTCATTTTTGTAAATGAATAAATATGAAGAAAATTCTGTATACAAGCATTATGTGACTAAGCACCTGATGGATAGAGAAATGCACCCTAAGATGTATCGCGTTTGCCTAGAAAGTTTCTAATCACTCTTGTCTTGATTAATTCCAGGTTGTAGGAATCGGGAAAAATAAAAGACCCCATGGAATTCAACTCTTGCGTAGTCTGTAGCAGAAACGATTCGTTTTTTTCAGAGGGCTGTCTATGTGATGTGGATGGTACCCTGTGATACGTCTAGACGTCCGATAGTGGAGCGCAGCAGGTCGAACCAGATTATGGAGCCCTTGTGTGAACTCTTTAAAATGTATCCGATAGAAGACTGCTAGACGAGTAACTTTACGTGGATGTTCAAGGGTAAGCAATTTGGACTCTATGCGTTTATCATTACCAATTAGTTACCTGGCACATTTTTCCGCAGGATTGGAGGCATCCAGCTGGCACTTGACGGATTCATCCCATAGGTGTCAGCAGTACTACATGCAAAATCACACTTGCCCCTAGTATAACACGAGCAGTTGCTCGGGCGTGAAGTACCGCTTCACCTTGTTCAAGATGCCAAGTATTTTCGCCTGAGATTTTATAAAGCGGCCGAAATTTAGATTGGCTGACAGATCCATTCACAATAACAACAGATGTTCAGTGATTGGGACGGTAGTCGGAGTCAGATGAAAGAAACTCCGTTTAGAGGTGAAGAGATATGCTTGCGTTTCTGACTGGGCTGCGTTCAGGGTCTGAATAATAATGCGCTTTACCATCGCCTCACGCTCGAACTGGATTACGTCCTTACTCGGCCGCGCTACACATACGATGAGAATGTCAATAGATTTTAGCGCATAATTATACAAGTATATAATTATTTTGATTTATCGAAGTTTTCCGTCGCTTTAATGCGCCAATAAATATATTCTCCTTGATCAATTATAAATTCCGCAGTGAAACAAAGCTGCACAGGGTATCGTGAACTTTCTAATTCCAACGCAAACTGTAAAGCAGCTCCGCTAATTGAAGTGTATATACACTTTTGCTTTAGGTTACTGAAGTGAAGTTAAACATAGAAGCACCGAGGCAAAAAGATATCACCGCTTTCTAAATTTTTGTATAGAAAAGATCGTATCTATGATGATTTGTGAAGTAAAGTAATTTTAAAATAAAGTTCTTTAAGTCAAGCCGTTAATTTATTATCTGTTTTGTGAAACACACAAATATGTAAATACACTAATACTCGTAGTAAAGTATCTTACTAAATCACACTATGCATGGATGTACATGTATGTACATATGTATGAATATTCCAAAGTAACACCATACCTGTAATCGATATAATAGTAATAAAGACAGTCTTCCGGATAAATGTAAACTATTCCCGGGTCATATCAATATCAAAAAGGTAATGTATTAAAGAAGTTACACGTCGAATAAAAAATATATTACTTTTATATCTAACACACACATATATATAAATACATATAAATATAAAAAATATAAATATATATAAATATATACTTAAATAGACATTCTCGTACAACCAGACAGAGTAACAAGTAATTATGATGATCATGAATATTTATCACGACTATAAATCGAACCCACTTTAATATGTTATACGAACAGAGATCTTCATGTCAGATAGACATCTCTAGACAGCCTTTGGGTGAAAATTAGGCAAAAGACCTGAAAAGAAAGAAACGTGCAGTACACGGCCAGGGAAATTAATGTACTTAAAGCTTTATTACCTTTGTTAACCTGTAGCAATTAATGTCAAAATGTTCATTGTATAATCTAAGTAGTATGAAAATAAATAATCACAGTTTGTATATTGGTGAAAAAAATAAACATTGTAAATTATTTATGCATGTATACAATATTAAAGATATATACATAAGTAAGGATCTCGATCTGATTATTTGTATGTTGTTTTATCTGTGTCTAAGTTAACTTCGCTGATTTGGTGTTGATGATGATGATGTTAGAAAAATAGATTCTTAACTAAAATTGAATGCAGATAAATTATATTATCTCATCAGATTTACCTTTTTATGCTTCCATCGAGTCGCACGCGTCGGGTTGTCTCCAGATAATTTTAAATACGTAACATCACAAGATTTCTTTGTATTATAAAGCTGTGGTAGTTCTATGATTTAGATTTTAACGTCATGCTTGTATTGCCTTGAAAGAATAGACAGGGGGTTATAGCACTTACGTTGTATATGCCTATTGTATATGCCTATTGTATATGCCTATTGTATATGCCTATTGTATATGCCTATTGTATATGCCTATTGTATATGCCT
>DWDV01003587.1:0-10436 GCA_018245615.1 Mimoniades ocyalus | reverse complement strand
ACGTAAACGTAACTGGTGAAACGTGAGTGTTCTATATTCCTCTGTCTACCTTTTCGGGGATTATAGGCGTGATGTTACGTTTGTTACGTTACGTTTTCACATTTTAGAAGTGTACGCGTCTGGGTTAAGTGTGTTAGGCGAACATGCGTTTACTGAAATGTACTTTATAATTATTTTTTAAGTCTCTTATTTTCTTTAATTGTGGAAAGAAAATACTTTTGTAAAATTCTTGCAATTTAAACCCTTTTAGCCTGTCATTCGCAAGTTCACGGCCGCCATTATTATGTTAAGAGTAATTTTCCCATTCCGGGCGTGTCGAGCGCGTCGCGCTAATAAAATTACAACGTCATTAAATCATTACAACATAATATCGCCCGCCATGTCACACATTCTGCGTAAAAACCTGTCTAGTTCGTGCAGGCTTGGAATACGTGCTACCGTTCGGAGTAAAATCTGAGTGACATTTTACATGAGATAATTTATTTTAAGCCAGGCCGTTATACGTAGTCTGATATGAGTGTAACTGTAAGGAAAAAATGATTTCATATAAAATTAATTTATTTAAAAAAAATTATAGAATTTATTTTAAATCTGACGTTTTTTACATTAAGCCATAATGTTATGTTAAGTTTGGACTAAATAATGAAATTAAACATTATTTCCTGACATCGGCGTCCGGAAAGCTTTGTGATAGAATTACACAAAATATTAGTAAATTAAAAGAAAACTATTTAATCTAACGAAAACTATTAAATCTATTTAATCTAACGAAAACTATTAAATCTTAATTTTAATTTACAATGCTAACCTTTCCTTCAAACTGGTTGTAAATAAATACAAATTACAAAGCATAAAGAATTTATGTGAAAGTACACCTGACTACATCTATTTATATCTTAAATTAATACACATGGAAACGTAATTTAACTACATGTATTTAAAAATAATGATAAAAAATCTTAACAACTAATAGGTATTTAACAACTATTTCCAAGTTGTTATGCACTTGGAGGTGCAACTCAAACGCGAATATCGTTTAAAAACAAGTAGAAACTTTAAATACACCTCAAAGACTAAGTATTTTTAGGCATCATACATTACTTCTTAAATAACATATGATGTGAAAGTTCCCCTTGTTAACCGTGTGATGTTATGTTAGCACTGGATTTAATACGGCCGCCCAATTATCTACGATCGCGACGATTCGTTCCCGTTCCGGCCGCAATTTACGATCTAGCCTGAAGGAGTTCACTAAGCACGTAGAGAACTTGAAACGGACTCGCCAACGTTATAATGTCGAATTGCATCCCGTAAAATTGATAATACAAAATTGAGGAACTATAAACTGTTATAAGACAATGTTAATTTACTATAGGATCCTGTAATATTATGTAAACTAGTTGGAACCTTTGCAAAGTATATTATACTCTTAATAACCTCATACTCTCATACTGCAGCATATAGACATTAAAAAAGTGGAAATTGCAAAACCACAGATAAAAAGATTATTAATATTGCACGCTAGCTAATAGTATATCCAGCCCTTGCCGCCCGATGTTCATGTATATTTAATATTAATGCTGCTTTAGTAATATAAACCATAAACAATAGATATAAATTTTAAAAGTGCAACGACATGCAATTTCCGAACGCTCTTTACGTCATCTATGACGTATTGACGAAAGACATTACGCGCCATAACTTTTTTACGAGTACGATACAAAGTGTGCATTGTACTTAGGTACACATTAAAATTTCGTCTATGGATCGAAAAAAAAAGTGTATATTTTATGTACGCACTACGCACGTAAGAAATTATACTTCTTTGGCGTAACAAGATAAAATCTTTCTAAAATAATTTCCTTTGCGTTATCTTATGTTTGTAGAGAAAACGATACTAATAATAGAGAATACGGTATTTAATTCATTGAAAGAAAGTTTTATTATTACGCATTATCTAGTTAAATAAATTTTATTTAAATATCATAAAAAAACTAAAATGTTGACTAGTTAATTTCATGGTTTCGGTTTTTCGTGACAGTATTGCGCGCTCATCGTAAATTTTACTTATAATTATCTTTTTTTTTTTAACTTCAAAAATTTATTCCTACAGAAAGAAAACTTAATCAAGCTAAAGACCATTAACAATAATGAATCCCATAAGCCCATAGACAATAAAGTTTACATTTTAAACCTTAATACCGTTCGGAAGAATATACCAACGTCAGTAATTATCGCACCGGCATAGTATGACCATGTTGTTCCTAAACCACAGCTATAAACTTTAATGCTGTGTATATTTCAAGACCACCGTCTAACTGGCATATTGTCTACATTTTCTAGGAAGGGTTAAACGCCTCGCGAATAGAAGCGAGCGTTTAAGTTATGCGAAGTTTATGTTATGACAAACACAGCTCGCATCGTGAATGCACGCCGACCGTCCTCGGCACACCGGGGGTCGTAAAATGAACTTTCATAATAGACACTGAGTTTTATTTTTATTTAACAAATAATGCGGTGTTTTAAAAAAAAGATAGCAATAGAAAAGTCAAGCGAAAAAAAAGATGAAACGAAACCGCGTTTCTTGTTGGAATTACACAGGAAATAGTGCAATGTAGGTACTATTGACTACGTACTAGGTACTATTGACTCTTCGATTAAAAGAAAGGCATCCGATTGCAATTTTTACAGTTTTGGATTTTTGAAAATTTTGCAGATAAACATTTAGTGACACCGCACTGTATTAGGAAATAAGTAGGAATATCTTATCTAATTTGAATAAAGCAATTTGCTTTGCTATATTGGAGTTAATCAGTTTGCTAAATTTTTATTATTGTGGAAATACATCCATCATACCCTACACGTATGCTACCAGCTGCCGTATGCACCTGCTACCAGCAATGTTTGTATAGATGGCTCACGGTATCAGTGGTTTAAATAACGAGTGACAATTAAAGACTCTACTCTTCTTCTCTTCTTAATTCTACGTCTTCAACTGTTCATTCGTTGGTCTGGGTTCCTTTGACTTCTATAAGCCGTAACTGCGAATATTTTTTGAACATTGGACTATTCAATTTATCTGCAATAATGTAGATAAGTACATATATGTTAAAGAGTAACAGAAATACAGAATAAGAATATTATCAGTTACGATATGAAGTTTTTTTTTTAAGAAAATATTGTGATTTGTCTATGATTGTCCTGTACATCAGGTGGCGTTGCTCGCAAAATCGAATTGAATCATGGAAAAAAGTTACGACTAATAATTAAGAAAAAACATACAATTGGCGGCCTTATCGCTCAAGTGCAGATTTTTCCAGACAAGTCATTTGCATAGCTGAAAAACAATTCGCGAAAAATATTCGGCTCTGTTGAAAATGGGTAAAAACTTAAAACAAAAAACGATACAGATAATTAACGCATAATATTTATAAGCTGGGACCAAATTTAAAAAACGGAAGAGAACAATTTAAAAACGAAGTGCATCATAAAGTTAAACTGCAAACAAATTGTATTATTTACAATAGCACCATAAATTACTAACTCAATTTATACTTCTTAATACCCTATTTTTTTCATCTCACTCACAAGTACAGTGTAAAAGCGCTATTACAAACACTCCTGCCTCTTTCTAGCTTACATTGCCAAATACCCTATATTCTTCACCCCACATGTGCGGTGTAAAAACGCCATTACAATAACGCGCCCTCTCCTGTCCCTACTCGGTGTGCAAGGAGCCTTAGATCCATAACTTTATAGACTATGCTAATTGCCTTTGAGACATGACAACGGGTTGCAACGAGGACACTGGAGTGCCGGAGCTTTATTTGCCTTCTCGAGTGGCCAAGCGCTCTCGGCAAACACCCGGCCAGTGTCAATGTACCCCCGTGAAAGTCTTTATCACGAATGAAAGCGTTCTTGCGACGTGTTACGTAATTAGCGCTCGTTAATTTTATTAAATGTCACATGACAACATGACATAAATACCATAGACAATAAACTGTGTGCAAACAGCGGCAGAATACTACAAATATACGAAAATTTTGTTGTAGTGCTGTAAGAGATGGGCTAGATCCTATACTAATTTCTGATACTGATAACGGATTGAAACGGACTAATCATACGGACTACACCATAATACAGATCTTATACTACTTATTTTACATGTTGGAATATATGTGTCGTCATGTTTACATTTACAACTTGATATTATAATATTATAGTCTGGCAGCACCGATCATTTATTGTAATTCATCTAATGTACACATAAATTTGCATCTCTATATTACATCGAGTAAAAATACACACCTGTTAATGTTTAAATAACGGTACATTGTTTGTATTCACCTATGTTTTTGCAAATATTTGAGACGATCAACACAGCACACAGAAAGGAGCCAACTAAACATGTTTATTCAAAATCGTTAACATGTTCTTCGATCTCAATAAACTGCTACCGTTACAAATGTTCAGTAATTTGTAAAAACACACACATACAAAAACATGACAGTAAATATAATTCTCATATTATTTCATACAGATAACAATACAAAATGTTACATCACGCCTGTTATCCCCGACGGGGTGGGCTGAGGGTTGTAATACACTCCCAAGTTTCACCATATATGTATATAATAACAATATGAATTTTCTAAAACTCTGTACAACTATGTGCCTCTCCGAAACGATATACCTATATTATCCAATGCAATAAAACTTTATTATAAATTGTAAAAATATGGTTTCGTTTGAGAGTTTAACGTTCTAGTGTCTTTTTTTGCCCCTAGTACTAATTATACGGCTACTCAGTATAGGTACGCTACATTCAAACCAGTTAATATTTTTGTAAGCAACTTTTGATCCTCATTAAAAATTTTAACAGTACTTCCGCAAGCGAAATAAAAAGCATCCTATAATGTTGGTGTCGTCTAAATTTCCGAGGCGCAACTCAACGGGGCACAAAGTCGAAAAATTTTAATTAGGCGCTTTATAAATATAAATTCCACTTTGTCTTGTTCACCAAAAACATATAGATGAGAATTGTATGTATCCATCATCATAACATAATTAACTGCATGATGTCTTGTATAGCTGTGTGGTCGACGTATGAGTAACGGTCTAGAGGTTTAGACTTCAAATCCATGGCATATGCTCTCAAGTCCAGGCGTCTACATACATTTTTAAGGCTAAGAGCAAGATTCTCTCGCTACAGCGAACTCTTACTGGGATACCAGACTTATAACGTTACAGACTTACGCCTGCCATAGAATTTCTTAGAACATTCCGTAGGTCGTATAAAAAAATAACAAAAAATACCTCATATTAAACGTTTCCTATCTTTGTTACAGATCAACGGTTCTGCTGCTAATTGCAATAGCGGCGACGTGCGCAGCGCCGCCCTCGCCGGCGAGCGGCAACAACCTCACCGACGACAGCAAGGAGCCGTCAACACACGAAATACTCAGCTCCCTGGGCCTGAAAAAACTCAAGATACCCGCCGCGCATAACAGGAAACGTCTCGCTGAACAGGGCAGGCGGCACGCAGCGGGCGACTCCAGGATGTACGTCATCAAACTACCGCCCAACACCAGTTACTATACACACTCGGACCCCGCCCCGGCGGCGGCCAGGACGTTACCCCTGCAAATGACCAGCAATGGGAAACCAGCCAGAGTGTACCACTGGAACCTGCCAGTGCTGCACAAGCTCGCGAAGAATCGACCGCAGGCGCGATTCGACGACGACGTAGTGGACGTGGAGAGCACGCCGACCTGGCCGAAGGGCGCCAACAACCACCCGAACTCGCTGGACGCGTTGGCCTACTACGTGCCAGCGAAGAAAGCTTCCTTTAGGAAGTACTTCTCTGGCAACGGCAAGCCGAAGTCGTTCTACGTGATCGAGAAGAACAAGAACTCTGCGCAGTATCACAGATTACTGCCGTAATCGTCTCGGTGTGGTGTCACCGTTATTTGTAGGGCGCCTTCGCTGCTGTAGTTGTCCGTGCATTTATCAGCTCAACCTTACTTCGTCCAGTCTATCTTCCATAAACATTGTTAAGCCTAGACAATCTTTGTTATATTATTATCACGTATCTTATGAACTGGTTAATTAGATTCTATGTACCCAATATAAAAGGGATTAGCCACTTTGCAGCAAGCTCAGTGTTGGTAGCCACGGCGACCCTTTAATTAGCCCTTGAAAATTCTTTTTAGGGTAAGTACATAACCCATGACGCTTACGAGCGATACGTGAATCATTTTTGTACTGAGACTGTTGCAAAGTGATATTACTTTAGCTCTGTATTAAGTAATATGTATATCCAAAATAACCTCTGATGTTATTATTTAACCATATACCTTTTCTCATTTTTTTTCATATTCGCAAAATGTCCAGAACGTTGAGAGGCTAACAGATGCTAAAAATGACAATTTAGCTAAATGAGAATTATATTTATTAAATATCGGTTTAATTGCAGTATTTTTTATTATCACTTATAATAAATATCAAAGGTGTCAAATTCTAAACTGGCTGTAAAGACTTGTCTAATCTAATAATAATATTCAGTTCTGATTGTATACATTGAAGTGAAATTCAGGAAAACACTATAGAGTGGTGATGCGACTATTTTCAATTTAAAAATATACGCAAATTATTTTTAGAATTCGTGGTACGTACATATATACATAGTACATATATTACGCGTTTGTATATAATCGCTTATTGCATTTAATCTTAGGTAACTGATAGGTGCTTAGATGTTTTACAGAGACTGTGTCACGAATTTAAATCGTTAATTTCTAGGCTTACTTAGAGATATACAATACTGCGTTTTATATTCATTTTCTATACAACCAATACTCTTTAGTCACTTTAACTTTAATTATATGTACTTCAGTAACATATGATTCCAGCTTTCACTAGCAAAGAAAATGGCTTGGGGTCGTTTTAATGATGCGAATGTCTTCATGTAAAAGTGTACAATGTTCAATGCTTGCAATTTTGTCAGCAATGACTGTTACTACCTACTTAACTATAATTATATTTTCTACAACTTCTCATATTTTGTTGTAGTAAACATTATTACAGGTTTTTCTAAGTGAAGAAGTAAGCTATTTTATTATTTTATAAATCTTGTTCTTCATTAATGAACTGCATCTGCATTTTTGCATCTGAATAGAGATGGCGCTACTAGTAGCTTTTTCTAGCGCTATTACATTATCTATGTAATTTATTTATTTTAATGTTATTTATATACGAGAGCTGTATTTTTTATTACTCCATAAATTTTCACAATGTAAATTACTCTGTGCTGTGTTCATGATGTGAGTGGATAATAAAAAAATATTAATAAAATGAGGGATTTTAATAAATGTTAAAACTTTTAGTTCATGACTCTTTCAAAGTTGAAAGAAAATCATGTGTTGGATACCCGATTTTTTTTTCTTTAGTTATAATAGTACCGACATTTGTTTGCAGACCTGCAAAGTTGTTATTGTACTTAAATGATTAATAATTTTTATCTCTCCACTCTTACATTATGTTACAGAATTGTACCTACTTACTTATTCTTAGTTAAAAATAGTCATCCAGGGAATTCAATTGTAGATTACGTACCTATGTTTATTTTAGTCTTAAGTTATTTTGTACAACGTTTTAGTAGAATAAAAAATATTAAACAACGATAAAATCTTTTATTGATTTACGGGGAAATTCATTTAACTTAAAACTTTACAGGATATTGAGATTCTGTGCATCTGTACGTACCAAATTAATAATAATAACTGTTTGTACTTTAAATATCAAGAAAATATAATATTAAAATAAAATCTTGATAACTGTGATAAAATATCTTAGACATTACATATTACACATAACATTACATAACTTTAACTAGAAATGACAGCTTCGAATGTATTATGTAATTACCGGAATAAAGGTTTTGGAAGAATAAATAGAGTTTGATATTTTATATTATTGTGGGTTGCAATACGGTCGTAAAAATATTGTTATGGTAATGTGGATTTAGATGTAGCGAAATTATAAAAAGATGAGTTAATGATATAAAATAGTATCTAACTAAAACACTGTTTGACATAAGGTGCCGCCATCTATTACGTAAAGCCATAAACTTACATGTATGATAATAGTGTGGTGATATATTATATTGTGGATGATAATGGTGTACAACATAGTGCATTTTATTATAGTTGTAACAGTTGCCGATAGATGGCGCGGAGCATGAACAAAACTGCTTTACGACAGTAAAGTCATCATATGCGCGGCAGGCTGCGCGATTTATAAAAATCGTTCCAAATGCTCTCCAACACAAATCTATAATCGTCCGTCGCCTCATGTAAAATGTCAGCTATAGCTGAAAGTGTGGCGAAAAATATCGAACAAAATGAAGGAACTGGTAGTAAAAATGAAGACACAGCGGTTCAAAGTGGTAAAAAGGAGACTTTTAGTGATGAAAACAATGCATTTTATACTGATGCAAATAGAGACGAGTTGATTATAAAAGTAAAGAGTGCTATCCCTAGAAAGAGGTGAGTTCATTTTTACATGTAGAAAAAGCAGAAGATTTTAATTGCAACTAATTGTTAGAGGAACTCTGAACCAACATTGCAACGGGGTGAAAAAAATTGTAATTTTTGGACATTATTCGTAGACTACGATGACTAATTACTCCTGTACAGTAATATCCCGGTGACCTGTTCCAGTTCTCGCGATATAACTAACTAGTGTTATATCTATAAATATCTGTGGCAGCATTAAACAGATGATCCTAATAAACGAACGTGTGATGCAGTTTTCCCGCGTAAAAATCGATTTCCCGGTGACATAGATTCGTGTTTTAGGAAACTGGAATACTATGTATATTGTTATCGTAGTTAATCAATGATTGTGCACTATCAGGTAGGCTTATCTCGGTTAACATTTAAACATTTATCGAGTTACGTTTATAAAATGTGGTTTTGAGTAATAAATGCGTGTATATGTGGAGGTATATTTTATTGCAAGTAGGGTACCTAGATAATGCACTGGCATGTCACGTTGAGGGTCTGATTTGTATATATAAGTATCTACCATAGTTTCCGTGTTATTGTTATTTCAATTACAAGACGAATCCTCCCCTATTCCGTCACTAATCCATGTCCCATAACTTGCATACTGTAGCCACTCATTATTGTCAAATCCTCAAGAGCCATGGCGCACCATTGCAAATAATATATTGGACCTATAAATAAATTTTATAATCGTTCTTAGGTCAATTTTTTTTTCATATTATGTCTGTTATATCTTCACGCCTGTTCCTTTACAGAGTAAGCAGAGAACACCGAATGCCAGATATCTGTATCCTCATAGACAACCTTCTTCCACGTTCATTACTTTCCTAATGCACGCACGGCTGTTTCTGAAACTTCTTAATTTTTTTCAAATACATTCCACATACTTAATAGTCATTACTATACCGTAACATTATGGCTAAGAATATTCATATCCAACCTACTTTTTCAATTATCAACATCCAGTCATTTAACGAATCATTACATGCGTGAACATTTCCATAGAAGTTGCTAGAAAATTACACAATATCATAGGCCCATCACCAATCTAAAGCTGAACAGTTTGCCGTTCACATTAAAAGGATTAGATAACGTAATTTTTGCAATGTTTACATACTTTTAACAATATTTTTTATCAATCTCTTCAATTCACATTCCTTTTCGATGTTTTCCGTCACATTGATAGTGTGGATATTTAATGCAGCAATGAATATACCTTTGTATAGATAGGCGAGCCCCCAATGCGAATCCCAAACGGTCTTAATAGAAGGCTCACGTTTGAACAAGAAAACACTCACGTTTGTATAGATCTTGTTAACCTATCGGATTTAACCTCCACCTGAAATAAACATCGGTAGAGTTCTCAAGTAATGAATTCTTCATCGTCCTCATCTCTACTCTTGTCAAAATGAATTGAGTTAAGCCTATTTATAAGCCAGGCAAGTGCGGGTTGGCAGAATTGACGAGTCTTAAAGATCATTGTGGCGAACTCTACACTATATAGTTTTCCTTACGATGTTTTCCTTCACGGTTACGACGAGTGATATAGATAGATAGATAAACATTTATTCCATCACAAAAAAAGACAAATACAAAAACAAATCATCAATAATAACAAAAAAACAAAACTAAAACAATATTAAATTAAATAAAGACAAAACATTTCCTGTGATGGAAAGGGTTCGCACTCAACTTATGCCGCGGAACCCCACGGCTACTGATTTTCAGTGCGAACCACTTTACATGCAGTTCGGCCAGCTGGTGTGCCAAATATTAAAATAACTCACATTTCGACTGGCCCGTTGGTGCAGTGGTTAGTGAACCTGACTGTTGCGCCGGGGGTCGTGGGTTCGATTCCCACCCAGAATA
>DWDV01003586.1:0-10436 GCA_018245615.1 Mimoniades ocyalus | reverse complement strand
ATTATAGGTACATCGAATATAAATATCGATATAATTTTTAAGTGGACACCCCTATCACAAAGTGTTTCTAATATAGTCCATTTTTTTCTAAATCCATGCTTTTGTTCATCAGGACCCTTGGTTTTGGCTTAAAATGTGGTTTTAAACTTTCTTAGAGTTAACGACTTTGAATCATCATAATTTTCTTGTTTTTTACATTTTGGCAAAAAGTGTTTTGTCGTTCGAAGGAACTTGTTATTACCTACCATTATACTATTAATGGCGAAGTAAATTACGAGTTTTATGGACCATTACAAAAGTTTTTCAGATTTTTGCTTTTGTATTACAAAATGTTGTATTACGAAAATTTATTGGTAAATAATTACAAATATCTGTGGGGCAAATATATTTTATTAAGGCAAAACAGTTCTATGTCTCCAAATTAAAAATAAGGAAACCGCGATATTGTTTAGTCTTTGAGAAGTGTCCAAAGCGCTTGCTACGTTTTCGTCAGTGTGAATAAATTATATTATTTTTGAGTTTTCCTCGGTGATTAGGACTTTTTTAAAATTTATTAATGTGAAACAATTTATGAGTTATTATTATATAGTATAATGTTCATAATATTCATTTTATCAAAACCGTTATAAAGGTTGAGAGGTACATATTGAGAAATAATACTTATCTCAAATACCTATATCTATTAATATTATAAATTAGAAAATGTAATGTTCATCTGTAGATGTATTGCATATACACAACGCCTGAAACGACTTTGTTAAAATTTTATATCTAGATAAGCTTTAAAGGGACCCCAGACTAATTAAAAAGTAAGCCCATGTCAGTCTAATAAAAATATATAAACAATAACGGCTGTATTTTAAATAATTCAATGTTATATGGTTATGTTGTCGCTCACTTTTATATTCAATTATATATATTACGCAATAGGCTATGAACAATGTAATAGATTTAAAAAAAAATGCAATCTTTCGCATTGGATCCTTTGAATCAAATTTACAATTATGTGCAAAACAATACGATAATCTAATTAAATAACCAATACCGTTAAGCTCAAATTCAGCTTCGTTTTATTGTAATATTGTTTACGTGGACAAATTGTTAAATCAGAAAAGTACTTTATTGTAATCACATCAATAATCTAACTACAATTTTAACATAAAAAACACAAGCAACTACAATTCCATTCAATTGAATTAAAATAATTTTATTTATTTATATTATTACATCATATGACTTTTTAAATGTAATAAAGTTTACAATTTGCGAATTGGATTATAGTTCTTTCAACAATTAAATTAGTTCTTTACAAAAAAATATCTGTATATCCTGTATAAATCTCGTACTAAAAGTATTAACACTTAAATTCTTAACATTCTGGACATGATCATCGTCAACTCTTATCGTTCCACTGCTCATGATTTAAACCCAGAACCTCCCGATCGCCATCGCTACACGACTAATAAGGCAGTCTAAAATATGTATGAAATAATTACTGTTCATATTAAGTATATGCATAAACTATATCAATACAGGAAAATTAAACAACAAATAAATTTGAAGAAGATCGACTTTATTCATAATAGTTCAACAAACAATATTTTATTGAAACATACAATAAAATATTTTACTACATACCCACTTACAATATTATGAACACGATATTTTTTTGTCGATATAGTAAAACTGTAAAATTAAGTATACAAAATCATATTACATCGTAATTGTATATATCCGGTTACTATGTGGCAGTCCCTAATAAAAATACAATGGAAGGCACAAAAAATATTAATGTAGAAGTTAAAAATTAACTATCAACAAATCATTTTGGCAAAATACCTATTCATTTGAAATGAAACTGTTGAAACCTGATTGAACCATATCGCCCACATTACACTATCAAAAGATCGTTATCACGTCAATAGTGCTTGATGTAATTGACTTCTCGGTACTGCATAACATATTACACGAAAACGATTCAACAAAATGGGACGGGACATTGAAAGATAGGTATGTAGGTAGGCAAACACGCTAAATCCACAATATGAAAAATAGTTAACATTTCAGTAAATACTTAAGCTTATATTGCAAATTATTCTATTATTGCTCAAATATTGTAACCACACAAAATAGCGTACAGTACTCTAGCAAGACTATTAATTAGCTAAGCGTTAATGACAATTTGTTAGCTATCTACGTATAAAAGTACGGCGCTCCAAATTTAAAAAGATCGCCTCGCACATATTCCGCACCGCCATATATTTCTTATTTATATATGAACTACCGAACACTAAATGCTCCAGTGCTAGACAATAATTTCAATTTGAAGTTCCAAACTTCAATTTTACTTATTTATTCTCAACATTACAACATTCAGATCGTGTAAAATTATTAAAATAGCTATATTTTCGTCAATAATAGCGACCGTTGCGTAGTATAGAGGGGTTATGTCAATATCAATACAATAATATACTTTGCAAACTTTAAATATTATGCTCTATTTAAGCTATTATTATCAACAATTTGTTCAAACTCAGAGGCACATCATTTTAATGACTCGTAAAGAATTTTTCTTTACGAGTTCTGTATAATACGAAAGTTTTCCTTATTGAATTCAGGTACTCATGTTTTACGAATAAAACCGAATTTACATTAAACATTCAGCAATGCATCACTTTCTCGGTTTATGTATTCCGTTTTACATCAAGAGCGTAATTATGTCATTGAATTAATTTATACGTGTAACTATGTATAAGTTCAGCCATACCGCCGCCTTCATACTTGACAAAGACTTCCGAGCCATCAGATGTAATGTACATTCGGTATTAGTCATTGAATAGAAGACAAGAGGAAATTCTACAAGTTCATAGAGTTTATTGGATTGAAGAGAGTTTGTTTATTTTAAGAAAGTAACGTAGATAGGGCTCAATGTCGAAACTACTTCGGTAACAATATATCATTAAGAATATAACGCCTAACTTCTATAAGATTTAAATTGCCGAAGGCAGTTCAGAATTGAATATATCTATCCTAATATTGGACTGATTGATTAAACTTTATATTGAAAAGTTAATATTTAAATTTGATAACAACTATTTTAAGGCAACTAACAGTGTTTATTGTGCGATGTATGGATTCATTCGATTCTATATAAATGACAGGATTAAATATTTTAAAAAATTACGCGCTTTTATAAATGTAATTCACTATAAATATTGTATGTTATATGTCGTAACAACTATGCTAGTAAATACTTTGTCATTTCATAACATAACGGGCAGAATGGAATTTTTAGCGATATGACTTTCTTATTACGGCCTTTGACATCCGGCAGCCTAGAAACGACTATCGTTTAAATAGCTTATAATAACAGTGCCGGAACAGACTGAGCACATTCATGTATTTACGTGCGTTTTTTCGAAAAATTTAATTGAAATGTACAGCCCTTCACATTCATCTCGCTACTTGAGACTCGATCTGTTTTCAATCTAATGAAAGAAAGGGGAGATGTTAAAATAAAGGCACCATAATTCTTTCATTCTATTACGTAGACCCGCGTACATCGACGCGTTCAACATCTATTGAATTACGCAAACACTTTATCGTCATTTCTCAGCTCCCCGATGTCACAGCGTTATATTATAAATACACAATTATTTAATCACAAGCTATAGAATAAGAAACAGCCAAAAGTACGTGGAATCGCCATTTCGAGTGAATAATACAAATCTATACCAAAATCGATGCAGAAAAACGACTGTGTACTTTCACATAATAGCATTACTTTTACACTCGAACTATTGTATTGTTTAAAACTATATGGATTTTGAGAAACCTTAAACATTTCTAACCATTAATTAATAATAATTTATATTACGTCTATAATAGACGTCAGTAATCATTTTCAATATTGGACATGCACATTTTCATAACGGTCCCACATTTTGTTTTTCAACTTATCATAATAATATACTGCAACGCGATAGTTGCAATAACTCCATACTCTTAAGATCACATCACTATATCATCAATATTGATATTCCTACGACAACATTGCTTTCGATTTACCATTCACAGATTTGGAATACGATATCGACCATAACCGGATGTAAAGAAAGCCCTAAAATGAGTCAAGTGAATGTAAATATTTTACTATGTCAAATGTCACTTAAAATTAATTACTTGTATCTGTATGGAAGATCTACACTAGCAACACGTACGCTGATCACAAGCCGTAGTTCCCCGAAATCGTAACTATCGGGGGCGCCTTCTTAAACGGAAGACAAATAAATTTTTTATTGTTATTTTTTTACTTTCTGTTTTATAACATACTTGAATAGCGGATCAACTTGTCGTTTGAATATTTTTCCAATGCAATAGATGTAGCACCCACCCAAGAGAGCATCAACATCGCTTGATATCGGCGACAATTTTGATTAATTTAGTATTTTATAGCATTATTCTTTCAAATTTATCATTCTAAATGTAATTACTGGTGTATGATACAAACTTTTAGGAACGGCATTACTGGGGATCCGCCGTATGTTAATGTTACTTATTAAATTTATTACATTCATCATGATCAGATCTGTTAATAAATAAAATATTGAATTATAAATACAACTAATTCACGATATCAAACTCTTTATCCAATTCTCTTCCTCAGTATCGAAGGTGGTAACAGAGCAACTATAATTATTTCAATTGCTAGTAGTTGTAATACTATATATATTGCTTCAATCTTACCACAGCCAAGAGTTTTGACATAAATATAATATAGTATAGTATGTTTAATTTACATTCGGTCATTGACTTTATATATAGTTAAGATTGCAGAGACTGCGGACACTGAATTGGTTATACTGGATTCGAATCTACAACCGTGGATCCATTGAACGCAGCGATTAGCGTTACGTTTCAATTAACTTACCGTAGGTAATTAGACATTACAAAATAACTGTTCACAATAATGACAATATCTCATTGTTTCATAATAGATTACTAAAATCATTTCGCTTATCTCCAAATTTTGTAACTATAATCACAGACGATGCACTAAAGCGTGGTGTTCTTGCGTTTCTCACATTTTGGCATAAGACATCTTTCCACTTTTCCTATACGAATAAAACCATCCCCATTTCCCAACATCATAACACGGTTAAAGAAGACGGATTAGAACTTTCTACGTTGCAAAAAAATTAAAATAAATTAAAACATTCGTGAGCAATAGGAAAGAAACTAAAATAAAATTAATAAATAAAAAATTGCGTAATTTATTGTAATCACAGATGTTTTTCCAGCACACGCTGGTGGACGACAAGAAACACTACACCTGACGATTTACCAACAAACAAATGCATCCACCGACATACGTCTCTGAGTAGCTCGTCATTAAAACTATGAACCGCCTATAACGGAAGCAGTTCTGAGTAAAAATATTAATAGTGGAATAATAACTCATAATTCAAAAATAATTAAAATAAATAATCATCTTAAATAACACGAGAGCTATGTACAACAAATGCAAAATTTTTGCTAGTATTCTTAAAATAGAATGTGATGTGAGGATAGAGTTCGGGCGAGGTCGGCGCGCGCCGCGCTCACGTCATGTTGACGCCGAGCGAGCGGCTGGCGTACTCGTACACCACGTACGAGATGGACACGGCCGGGATCACCTTAATGAAGTTGGGCGTGATGCCGCGGTACAGGCCCCGCACGCCCTCGCGCTGCACGATCTCCCGAAACGCTCCCCGCATCGTGCCCTCTGCACCCTTCGCTGCTTTCTCTGATGATTTTACCAAAAATTAAAATTATTGATTGCTAGCGTTAAAGTTATGGGTAGGTGGCATACTGGTTAGTCATTTTCTATTGCAAAGTATTTCATATATGTTGAAAAGCGTAATCTCACCTTGCGCCTGCAATCTCGTCCGCACGAGGGCAAGCGGGTAGGAGCAGACCTGGCCGAGAGTGCACGACGCGCTGCCGCAAGCCAACAACAGCAGCATGCCGGGTTGTTCGTTATTGGCTTGATATCGGGCTATATATTTCTTTTTCAAAGTTTCGTACACTGCGAGGTCGATGCCCGCATAAGGCACGATCCCCAGGATATTTGGAATGTATCCCTTGTAGAAGCATTTCAGTCCCTCTCTCGCGTATATTTTCTTTGCGGCGTCTACGATGCCACTATATTGCCCTGTTTTTCTTAAAGCTAATCTTGTCTTTAGCACCTCTAGTGGGTAGATCACAGTTTGACTGATAGCCCCGGCGGTCGCACCTGCGATGAACCGTTCGTGTATTTCTAAAGGATTATTCTTTTTTTCACCTTTAATCAATCGTTTTACTTGTTCGTAAGCGGCGAATTTGATCGCCGATTCCGGTGCTATTTTTATGACATTTATCCCATTACCTCGCCACAAACCGGTTATACCACCTTCGCTGATCATATTCACTAAGCATTTAACCATATTTTCTCTGGTAGGATTTACCTGAAATGCAGAATATTAACATTGACTTTATATATCAAAAACAAAATAGTAAACAGATCTGTGATTAGATTAAAAACAAAAAATACTGTTACGGTAAAAATGTTTTACTGACCTGTAGGAATACTTTGAGTCTATCTAAGGGTGCAGTGCAAGTTCGGCTGACAGCGCCGGCGATACCACCGGCCAGTAAATGCCGCCACCACTTGCCCGTCTGCAGTTCACTTTGTGTGAAATCATCGGGTACATTCATATCTTCCCCGATGTCCAAATACTGGAAACAAAGAATATCACACATGACAATACAATATTTAGAACCATAAAACAATCAGAGATACATTTATTCCACAAAAAACACTACATTACAGTATTTTATTGGACTCATTTTGAACGCCAAGGATGCCCAGCCGTACACAAATACATGTTACGTAACAAATACAAATTAGATCGCTGGAGCTACTATGCTCAGTTGACAACTGAGTACTAAATACATGTGACGTATATTAACAAAACGGTGACGATATTACACTGTAGTACAGATGCGTCCTTCTTCCTCATTGCAAGTACCAGATTCTTTGCCCTTTCCATCTCCAGTCCATATCCTGGTTTGTAGACGTAAATGTTCGGCCTGTCGTGAAAATAAAGAACAAGGACCAACCCACATGGGACTAACGCAATTATCATTTATTTATTAATTTAAGTTTTAGGGAATCTTACAGCTAAACACATAAAGGCTAGATTATAAAAGAAGATTAGGTACAAGATGGCCAATGAAAAGTTTCCACAATCATGTTAAAGAATAAACCACCAGCACTCGAAATTAAATGAAATATAAATAGAATTTATAAGAAGGGTAAACTTAAAATCAAATAAATAATTAAAATAAAAGATATTAAAAAATGTTACCGTTTCGTTTACAAATTGATACTGAATCCTATTATCCCAATGCATTGTGACGATAGCAAAAAAATAATCCCAGTACATTACGGCCGTGTCCAAAAACAGATGTAAACGAAGAATTTAATTAGGAATTGTGCCGTGGATATCATTGTCGCTGGGTGTTCCGCCTCCTAACATACAATACGGCGCACGGCATTTGGAGTACACAGTTCGCTACATATCGACATTTTGAAGGATTGTGTCAAGTCAATCAAAAACATCAATTTATTTTTCTACAACGCCGAGAAGTAGCGCGTATCGATGCTGATTATACAAAATACATTTTACTAAAAATATCGAACGGGCTGGCTGATGTCAGAAGTCACGATGATGAAGTCAGATGAGCCAGAAGTCTCTAAAAGCGGCGTGCGTGTATGAAGAGAGTGATGAATGTAGAAGAAGCACGACAGGTCTGTACGGATAGAGATATTTGACACTCGGAGCTCTCTGTCTACCCCGCGAGGAAAGTGGCGTGAACATAATTTATGTATGTATGTGTCGAACGAGCTCAAAAAGCGAATGTATTTAAGATCCACACACAGTTACTTCATTTGTTTTTGATAATAGACTACTGACATTTTTTAACATGAATTTATTATTACTTCACTTTGAGAGTAACGTACGTAATTAGTTAGATATACCGATGTATACAAAAATGATTGCTCTTTAAACTTCGAATAGATCTGACTGCTACTTAAAAGTAGATTGTGGAATGTATTAAGCGCCGTGGCGGTAAGCCTCATGCACATTCCTATCGAATCAGCGTTCACCCGCCGACAGGTGTCAGACGAAAGTCGACAGCGCGTGAAAAATATTTATTTATTTATTTATTTATTTATTTATTTATTTATCATTACTTCTATCCTTACAGGTCTTCAACCTAATGCGATAGAGCAGCCTTATTGAATATACACGTTACAAAAATATACAGTCTAAGCTAATTTTAAATTACATCTCTTACAATAAAATATCACATTACAAGTATATTTTCAACTATAGCATAATAAGTTCATTGTCACTTTTGCGAATTCATATTCATAATATTTTATAATACATATTCATATTGAGACGTCTAAACTCATGGCTATCTGATACATAATATATGTATCTAGGCAGAGTCCGTTCTGTGTTAATCAGATAATTAGTAAAATACGTTTCTGAATAAATTCTTACACAGACAATTTACACCTAAACAGATTAAACGCTCGTGATCAACGCATAAACGTTTGTCCTGTGAAAGAACTAAACCGACTACCCTTAATTTAGCAGTCATGGTGGCTAACCACTAAATAAGGGACCTATATAAAAGTTTTTTTTTTATATTTTGGAACATTTCCACGCATGGCTATGTAATCCCAAGGATGAGCTCCATTAGAACTTGTGTTACCGAAACCAGAAAAAAAAAATTGACAGCCAGACCCAAAAGAAATACCTATTTGTGTTTATCATACAAAAACAAGTTCACCTTTTATAACTTGTATAACTACATATATTTAACAAAAAACATAATTTAACAAAAATACGTACTTAAAAATACATACTTAAAACACTAATACAAAATGTTAAAACAAAAACAATTTAATTAGAGATCAAAAAATATATAAACGTATTATCAAAGGTGCAACGTCATGAAGTATAATCCAAGCATCCCGTATTTTTATTTTACCGATGTAAATGTTTTGCATTAACAACGATGTATCTGTTAATTAAAATAGAAATGTTACGCTGATAATGAATGCGTTGGAAAAACCGTAGGTACGAAGAGATATTGCCTGACATTTATTGTCCTTTGGAATTTCTACTTGTTCAGATATGAACATTCGTCTCTAATACATTCCCGTTTTGTATACACTGAAACAATGTAGGACAACCATTGGTCGAATGTTACTTTTGGCTTGAAATTGATATTTGGAGGGCCTCCTCGGGTTAGTGATTGCAAGCGCGACTGCCGAGCAAGAGGTCCTGGGTTCGAAAGTGTTACTGAGTTATTATAACGTGAAAGATTCACTAATAGCACCCCTATTACATGGAGCGTATAACACAACTGTTTAAAAGTGGCAGTACTACGCTCCTCCGCCTGTCCCTTCGAGGAAATACAGGCTTGATGTTATGTAGATAAATATTTTCTTCTGGAGATCTGTCTTTTCAATAAATACGGTATCGATATATTCAGCGAATCATCAATTCATATGGTAATGTTAATTTGTAAGTCATTCTGCTTGTCTATAGAGTTGGCAAGTTAAAATTTGCTCTGTAAATAGCTTTAACTGTAATAAATTAATGTTAAAATTACGTAATAATATTAAATTAACTTTCACAAATTTAGTTACATTACTGCTTATAACTTCATAGGAACAAAATTCGTGTGTTACAGGTGACCCAGCGAACTGGCGGATTAACGTAGAAGACATACCGCCCAAGCACCGGGCGGAGGCCGGCGAGGGCGGGTTCATGCCGTGGGGGGTGGCCGGCGTCATGGCTGGCGCCGCTAAGTGCTTCTTCGGCTTCGTCGGCTTCGACTGCGTGGCCACCACAGGTGAAGAAGCGAAGAATCCCAGGAGAGACATCCCGCTGTCCATCGTACTGTCGCTAGCCATCATTTTCTTGTCTTACTTCAGCATCGCGACGGTACTGACCATGATGTGGCCGTATTATTTGCAGGTGGGTTTTTTTAAACGTTGCCGTTACTTTACATAATGTTTATTTCGATATGGCTCGTCCTTACAGCGTCGTTCAGCGTACAGCTGAATGCCCTGGCCGGGGCACAGCGGTAGCGTAAGCGGTGGGAGAATTTGAGCTCTGCATCCCCAACTCGCATGCCCAGCGTGGGAATTATTGGCATACGCCCTAGGGCAGACCTACATTCAGCTGTGGAATGCAATAGGCTAATGATGACCATGATTTCACATTATCATTATTACGCTTAAATAATAATAATCAACTTAAAATTGTGAACTCGTGCCCACTCGTATCGTCTCACTTTAACAGCCGTTTGATTACTTTAACGTAGGCTCC
>DWDV01003585.1:0-10437 GCA_018245615.1 Mimoniades ocyalus | reverse complement strand
AAGTAACATCACGCCTGTAATCCCCGAAGAGGTAGGCAGAGGAATGTAGAACACTCCCACGTTTCACCAGTTACTAAAATAAAATAGTTCACGCATTTCTTAGTACAGTTATGATCTGTGCGCAATAAACCATCACATAAATTTAATTAGCTCGGTAAAGATACTGGGAATAACATGACATCAAGAAATCGATAAAACATTGTTCATTTGATTGAAAGGAATGTAAAATTTTCCACGATCACAAATTATTCAATCAAAATTCACAATGGCACCTAAAAAGATAAAATGTCCGGTTTCAGATTAGCATTGTATATTATGGAGAAGTTTATCTAAAGCTTAAAGTTTATGAGGCATAATGATACGTTACCTACTACTGGAATAACATTGGAGTAAATTAAAATAAAAGTGAACGGCAAATTTTACAACGTGTTCACACGCTCAGGTCTGCTCATGCATTTAAACTAAGTGAGAAAAAACTGATTATTAACATTGCCTTAATGGATTCAATATGACGTTAATTGAATCAAGATATTTTATATCATATAACCAAAGGCAGTAATTCATATTTAACTTAGATATTATGGTGTACTGAAGATATTGATTTTAGTCGATACGATTCATTATGTACACTGCGTAAATAATATTGAACATACTATTATTATCTAAGTTATACTATAATAACTGTTACAACCTTCCTCTCAAATCTTTTCTAATTTTACTATCTTATTGTCTTTCCTTTTTTAGCTTCTTTACCTTGGATGATATTAAGTCTGTCTTTCATAGTTCCTTGTCTTTCCACATTTCGCCATATTTATCTGAAGAAGAAATATTCTTCTTCTTAATAGCATCCAGCTCTTATTCTTTTACATTGAAAATTTCTAAAGATTTTCATTAAACGAAAGAATACTCTACCGCAAGGCTTTTATCATTGGACTGTTTCTCTCCGATAAGTTTATTTAAATAATTATCTTACCCTCTTTTAAATGGAAAAACTACAAAATAAAATTTTACTGTTATTAAGTGTAAGCATGAAATTGAAATTTATTGGGTACATGCGGGAAGATCTAACTTGTATTTATGTATTTGGTTTAATATGTAGGTAACGATAAAATAATGATATCATAATAAAATTAAAAATTTAACGGTTCCTTATATGATATCACATCTCACTAGTATGGATAAGAATTCATATTTAGTTATTGGTTGTACGTGTTACAACTGCGTTTAAAGTACGTTTATAACAAGTATTTAAAAACTATGTACCTACGTACCTACAGGTTAAGATGATGGCAAGCTACTCGTAGGTTGCAAACCCGTAAAGTTCATTCCAACCGTATTCTTCTCCTAAAATCAGTGCGTGTTATTGGAATACGCGATATATCATTCTTAAATAAGAACATGAGGTTCAACTGTTGAAATAAAAGCGATGTCACAGTTAACGCCATCAGCGGCGCGAGACAGGAACAGTTTCAAAAATAAACTTTGTGACGTCGACAGTTTTATTTAAAACACACCCGGTTGTCTCGATCGAAATGTAAAATCGTCATTTATCCTAATTTTACATTGTAACGTAGAAAATATTGATGATGCCTGCTCATGATTAGTATTATTCCATACAGATCTCTTTCAAATTTCACGCACCAAAATCTTTAGCGAAAGTTATAAAAGTTAATTAGAACATGGAACATGAAACAACGGACCGATAATGTTTTAAGTAAAATAACAGCATTCTAGAAGCATATATTACAAGGAGTTTATATTCACATTACTTCACTTGGAGGTTCAACTTTGTAATGATTTGATTAAATATGTACATACCTAACATAAAGTTGTACAAAATATTGAAAAATATATTAAAATTCAGAATTGTTATTGATGGTTTAAACTATAATATGTATATAAACATACCTATACATTAACAATGAAAACCCGCATTAACAAACAAAACTGGCAAGAAATTAATTATATTTTTGTGAACGGATGCGCACGAGATAATAATCTAACGGTAGGGAACAGAGCTCCCGAATTATTCGTGGTACGTACGTATGTTGACGCACCTATTTATAAGTTCCAGAGGTTTGTCCGAACACGAAATTCCGCTGCTAGTCGCAAGCTCAGCGCGATCGACGCCGCGCACACTTTTTCTTGAAAAAAAAAACTCGCGTTTAAACTTGGAACGTTTTAGAAATAATGCTAAGTTGATTTCTTAGTGCTGTGTTCCGTGTTCTGTCGAAGTGCGTAATTATTTGTGCTTACAGAAACCATCACACGTTACACATAGGCACTCAATAGAGCAGTAAGAAATATGGATTTAAAACAACATAACACACACGGCTACAACTTAACTTATTAATTAACTTATTTTTAACTGTTAAATTTAAAAGTTGTTTATATCTCTTTTCATTGATTGAACTATCGATGAGATGTTCCTTGTACGATTGTTATTATCTAAATCTATGATTTAATTCATATCAAATCCAATCACACAATAATTCTAGTAAACAGTTTAAAACAACCAATTATAAATGGACACGGCGTTATGATCCTTTTATTGTTACTTGAACTTCACAAAAATATTTTTGATTGAAATCGTATAAGAGGGCTTGATTATGTATTTCCCGTATTGAATCCCACAGTTCCAAATGATAGAATGGCTGTCGAACGCTATCGATAATTGAAATTAAAGTATGCGTGAATAATCGTAGTTCTCATAAAAATGAATATGTATCTTTTGCCAACTATCTCCTAAACGCTATCATAGCTATAATTAAGTTTCATACATACACAATTGCATGGTATCCAAAAGCGTGGGAAGTGTTCATCTGACCCTCAATCGGTCTGTTATTTATTAAAGCAAAAATTAGATGTAGGTATGTCACATTCATTAAAACAAAAAAAATATTAACTTTAACTTTAGCCACGTTATGTAAGAGCTTAAACTACTCCACATCAAATTGCACGACTTATTCAAAAGTGTTCGGATTATCAAGTATAATTTCCGCTAATCGAATTGTCAAACCGATTTCAGTTTAAAACACTTTTCGTGTAATAACATAAATTAAGACAGAAATACAGCATCGCTCCCGACGTATTCGAACGAGGCGTGTGTTTACGATGAATTAATAACAGTAGCGATTTTTGTTTTGCACATGCTGAAAATAACGCGCCAAAGGTTTATGACGACTGTTGGCTTGTACTCGTATTAAAAGCTTATTGACTGAATGACCGAATGACCGAATGGTAATACAATTTCAGTAAAATTGAAAAGTTCTGGAGTATTGCTGCAATTTTGAGCTGTTCACAGTCATTGTAGTTACTGGCTCGTTTACATATATTTATTTCTAATGTTCTTGTATATAGGTCGCGTTAGTAAATTCCTACAATAATATTTATTTTTTTAAGTGTTAAGCAGTTGTTTAAGAATTAATAAGTTTCCTACGAGTAACATTCAATATTAGGCAAAATTTGACTGTAGATCCAAAATAAATACTTGAAACCTTACATTACATAAGTTAATATAAATTTGATTGTTAAAGTTCTAAACTTGTATAGTCATTTGTAAAACTGATAATTTGTACCAATATAACTGTATCTAATTTCCACGCTATCCCTTACATGGTAATACAACTTATCTAATCCCAGAAACATTATTACCACAGAAACCACAGAACACCACAATGCCGATTGGCAACGTAAGTAAGGACAATTCCGCCCCAAGGCGTGAGACCTTCAGGCCTCCCTGGGTCAAAGACAAAGACTCAGAGGCACCCCCTCCCTGGACTCAGAAGAAACTGAAACCAGTGGATAGTACGACGAAGACCACAACAGAGCCGGCGGAAGCACAAATTACGAAGCCGTTAAAACGTAAGCTTTTTTGCCTTGTGTTCTACTACTCTTATCTTTCAGCTGTACATCATCATTCGCTTTTCCGTTTACTAAACGTCTGTGTTCTTCGCGTTTCAGCAATCATATAACATACACGCTCCAGCAATAAATGAATACCAATATTATATATGTATATCGGTATTATAATAATAAAACTCTAATGTATTTCGTATTTTGTGTAAATAATGAAATAAATTAACTGTAAATAATGAAATAAATAAATTAAATGTATGTAAATTTGTGACAAAATTGCATAAAAAGCATTTTCAGTGTCTTGTTGTAATATGTTTATTGACTTTGAATATAAGTCATTCGGTAAAATATATACTTGAGCCGGCATTTTATTCATTGTTACCTCTTTAGTCGGTCCTACGTTGCTGACGATCATGACACAGCTAAAAAGCTTCGACGAACTCCTCTCACCAACAACCCAGAATCAACCTCCTGATGACGGGTCAGGTTCATTGGCACCTCCAGCCTTTCCAAAATATGGTGAGCTCTACTGGGATGCTTTCCAGTGGTAATTCGACGTGGATGTTTGCATGGTCCTGTAACTCTTCGAATTTCATTGATTTTTTACGAGGCTATCTATAAGTTTGTAGGAGCAACTAAACAGCTCTCTACCGCCAACAAGAATAAATATTTTTTTACGCGACATTAGCTGAACAATTTAGGACAAGTTTTGGCCTTGTACTCGTAAAAGAGAAATCGCAGAGTTATTATTAAGTTGTAAAATTACGCTACTGTACTTGAGCCTTTAAAATCACATTTTCGGTGATGGACATTGCGCTTCGTATTTGATTATGTAGTTGGCAAATCGTACACAGTAGTTGTACCTACTTATAAGTGTACCCGATGTATTTTTGCATTGTAGTTTTACTGATTTTAGACAACTGTGGCGTTCGTTACTCTGTCCGTTTTCAATGTCTCCCCTTTTTGTATGTTCGATAGTTGTCTGTTATTTTAACAACTTCTTCCAATTCATTCTTAAATTTTCCGCTTGAAGTTTGTAAAAAATAAAAGTCAAATTGTGATTTGACTTTTGTTTCTTAGTGTTTTTGCCTGTCTTTTACTAGCAGAGGTTTCTTAACGCGAGGGGGTTTATTTTTGCATTGCAATAATTTAAACATTCCTCAGTATAATAAACATTAAATAATTTTAAGAATTCTTTTTGTCTACTGAACATTTCTAGTTCTCGTGGATACTGTTCTGGGTCACAGAAACTAATTTTCTCGTTTCTACAGAATTGCTTTAATGCTCACGCTGTTAAAGTTAAGTGCTGCTTATACTCAGACATTCTATAATTTCTCTGTAGACATATGTATATTATTACAGGACGTCGAAAATATATTGCAAAACAATCTCTACGTTCATTTATATTTAATATGTTCACTTTTAATATGTTCAAAAGCAAGCAATGTATCAAATTCATGTTTGTATATGAAACTGTTCATATATTTACCTACATTGTGACGTCAGCACCTGCTCGAAACTTTGGCAGGGACACGAGTTCTAACACTTCGGCTCTCCCAAAGTGTTCATAAGTTTGCTAGTCTGAAGATTCGGGGCGCGTGACGCGTTGTGTGTTGGTCTTGGACTTACGAAAATTATATTGCGAGACTGTTCGCAGTTGGTTTTGTGATTGATTGACACTGTTTTGCTTTTTGTTTTACATCGTGTGTTGCACAAGTGTTTCTGTGACGTCGTTTGTGAAAAGGTTGAGTTGGTTCGATAATAATATATTTTCCATGGATAAGGTCATTTTGGAAAACAGTGATGACATTTTCTGATTTCCTAGCAGTACGAGCTAAGAATTCATTAATATTTGATATATAGAAATATATGTGGCCGTCTTACACTTAATCTTATAGATTCGGTATAACAGAAAAAGTAATTTAATGCGTTGTTCTATCCTGTTACGCAGTCATATAACATTACGTACAGTGTTGCGAAAAACTTTTAATGTGCTATTTCGCAGCCTTACAGCTTTTAGGAAGTTATCATTCATTTCGTTCCGCTGTTTAATTGCTACAGATTCGAAAACGTAGTTGTAAAATCTTGCTGGGCAAAATAGTTTTTGTGTTGAATATACAATGGATTTTGTTAAAAAGAAAACATATTTTACGCTTAAAGTAGATATCTTCAAGAATTTTATACATGTTCAGTCAGTAAGTGTAACCTGAATACCAACTAAACCTACAAAATCGGCATTCATACATTTGAATACCTACCTAAATTAAACTTAAAAACCAATTTGTAATGATTTTACGAAACGTTATATAAATTTTCGATACATTTTTGTTACTTAATTACTCATTCTCGAAATTGCACGTAAATAAAATAAACCTTATTATGTTTAACTAATATTACTCTTATTTCTTATTAGATTTCCCGAGTTTAGCTGAATAATTGTAGCGTCATTAGTGGCACAATTTGGTAGTGTGATTCAATAAACGTTGGAGTTGTTAAGAAATATTCCAAGCCGGTCGACGCCAACGAATCGCGATATTTTTAGAGAGGACGGACATTTTACAAAATAAACGGAGATGTTAGGGTAACGCTATGATTTATAACAAATCCCACTTTAACATCCCGCAGCGAATGTTCTCCAGATTTATTCCGTCACAAGATTTAAATTTTACTAAAAAAATAATATAAACGTTGACGTAGAGTTGTAGTCCTGGGGTAGGAAGCTGATAAGAAGTTTGACATAAACAAGAATACGATCACGAGAAAGAACTTGGTTAAATCAACTTTGAAAATTATATTTCACAATATTGTTATTATTAGTACTGAACGTAAACAACAATTTTAATCGCTTACGATCTTACAAAAGTATTTTTTTAACTGTGACTTGTGACTTGTTGTTTGTTGTAAACATATAATTTGCTGCACTGCAAATTATAATGCCCTCATTATTTACTTTAATAGGATAAAAGTTTACTCTGTGAAAATTATTAAAGATCGATAGAATGAGAAAAGCCGTTATAACACTTGTCATTAACGGCATCAAAATAGCGAAGGCCGGCCATCTTGGCAGCGGCCATGTTTATTTACGTACGCGAATGCCATCAAAATGCATAGAGACGTGTGATAGGGACACACGTGTTACATCAGAATCTGTAATCCTCGTAAAATGACCTTAACTATTATGTTTTCATTTCGATGTGTCTAGGACTAATTTATGATTAATCCTAAATACATTAGGAACTGAATTTATGATACAGTTTTACAATGGTACGTGCCTTGCAATGTTTACATAAAGAAATGTTATTCTGGAATGTTCATCTATAAATATGTATTCTATTCATTTGACTGGCCCGTTGGTGCAGTGGTTAGTGAACCTGACTGTTGCGCCGTGGGTCGTGGGTTCGATTCCCACCCAGAATAAATATTTGTGTGATGAGCACAAGTATTTTTTGTGTCTGGGTGTAAAAAAAAATCTATTTAAGTATATATTCATATGTATCTATGTAGTTTATCAGCCGTTTGATTACCATGCCACAAGCTCTTGACGCTTACTTTGGTATCACATGGCCGTGTGTGGAGATGTCCCGAGATATTATTATTTATTATTATTATTCCATTACATAAAGGAATACGAAACGGAGAAACGACTCCACTTGAGTAGAAGTAATTTTTTATGTATAACTTAACAATTAACCATTACATCACGCCTGTAAGCCCCCAAGAGGTAAGCAAAGCAGTATAATACGCTCCCATGTTTCATCAATTGCGGTTAACTTCCAATTTTGGAATAGGGCCTATTGCCATACACCGGACACAAATCCAGACTCCGAGCCACTATGAGAAATTTTAAATACAAATTCTAAGTAAGAGAACTAAGGTGTGCAGAGATTTCTCGCGACGTTTTCATTTAGAATTAAAGTAGTTAGTATCTCAATCTTAAAAACCCACATCCATGTTAAAAGAAACAGGTGAGGACCAGTTTTTGGACTTGGAACCATTGGATTGGGTGACTAAATTTTAAATCACAAGGTTATCGGTGCTTATTAAACTTTTTAGTATATCCTTCAATTAAATGTGTATTTACAACAATTTAAATTTACTTTTACAATGATTCGAAGTCCAAAAATGTGCTTGCATTAAGGTGGCTGACGATTCACTCGAAAGTAGCCGACATAAAGTTTTCGTGAATTTTGTGTCAAGACCGGTGTATATTTTGGAGTGTAGGTAAATCGGGCATTTATTGCGGCCCAATTTAAAGTTTTATGCATTCAAGTGACAAACTTTTAAAAACTTCAGTCATGAGACAAGCTTTAGACAATAGCATTTTTTTTCATGTACCTCTCACAAATATGCTTTTATATAAGGACTGCTGGTTTCGAGTTTTACTGAAACAAAGGTCGATTGTGCCTGTAATGATTACAGATCGGCATCTACGCGTATTGTTTTGAAAAAAGATAGGGGCTTTCGAGATTGCGACATATTTCGCTTCACCTGAATGTAGCTCCCGACTCGTTACGCGAACGTCGCGTGTGTGAAATTGTGTACTACGATATATCAAAAACTCTTGTGCTTACCAACTTTATCAATTTCGCGATATGTATTTACAATTAACACGTTAAAAACAACTTCATTAAAATTTAAGTTAGCAAACTTACCAGCTTCGAAAGCTTTTATAAAGTTCGAATCCTCGAAAAGTTCATTTTAACACAATGGATTTACTCAGAGTTGAGCTTTAAAGGCGTAATATTACGACGAGCTGAAATGTAATGACTAAAACACGTTCATTAGCATATAACTCGCTTATTATCTTCTCGTAATTCTCATGTAGATACTCGTATATTGTTGTGCATATGCGTCTAGTTTGTGTTACGCAAGAACAATATGTAAGCGGCAAGGTATTTGTAACAGGCGATAAAAAAATATCTTTCTTTCTACAAAGGTAGCGAAGTCCACGATTGTATCACACGTTTCAATTTAGAAATATCTAGTTCTTTATTTATATTTTATTAACCCTACGTCTAAAAGCCTTCAAAGGAGAACAAAACAAAGCAAGAAATATTTCTCCATGGTAGGTTTATTTGTTTTATGGACTCCGTAAGTGACTGCTGTCTGTGGCTTTACACTGTAATCATTATCGAATTTTTAAATATAATATTAAATAATAGGAGTATTAATCTTTAAATTTTTATTCGTTTGAAAAAATATTTGATTTGGGTATACAAACAATAATTTTAACATAACAAAAAACCGACTTCAAAAAAAACATATTAAAATACACAAAAAAGTGAAAATGATTTGTCAAAATCAATCAAATTATTACGATAATATAATGTGCGTACAATTATTATTATTTTTGGAGTCGGTGTCAGCCAACTTTTATAAAACCAACGAAGTCAGGGAGAAACGCCTAACTCACAGAGTTCCATTAATCGTCGTATTCCACTACGGCAATTACTTGACCATATCCGCCAATAAAAGAAGTCTATAAAGAGCCTATAAAAGAACGGACACGTATAGTTAATTTGCTCCTAAGAATTGAAGAGTTCCGTTATTTTATCATGGATCTCATAATCAGAATCTAACCAAACTCTTACCAGACTACCTTTGAAGCTAGCTACCTACAGCCTTTCAAATAAAAAAAGAATCATTGAAATCGGATAGCGTATAAAACATCAGACAAGCATCGTTAATTTGCTCCTAAGAATTGAAGAGTTCCGTTACTTTATCATGGATCTCATAATCAGAATCTAACCAAACTCTTACCAGACTACCTTTGAAGCTACCTATAGCCTTTCAACTAAAAAAGAATCATCGAAATCGAATAGCCTATAAAAGATCGGCCGAGTATCGTTTATTTGCTCCTAAGAATTGAAGAGTTCCGTTACTTTGTCATGGATCCCATAATCAATCTGATCAAACTCTCATCAGACTACCTTAGAAGTATATCCTTTCCAATAAAAAAGAATCATCGATATTGAGTTATTCGTCCATTTGTTGCGCACACACTTAATCCTAATTTAAGACTTATGTGGTTTTGTTATGGATGCTATTGCTAGAACTGGACCAAATGTAAATGGGACTAAATGGAAAGCATCACCTTTCAATTAAAAAAATAATCATCACCCACAATCGATTCACCCAGTTCAATGTTATGAAGTAACAAACATAAAAAAAATACAGACGAATTGAGTACCTCCTCCTTTTTGAAGTCAGTTAAAAATATCAGATATTAAATAGCGATAAAAAAAATTCTAATAGTAATGCAGAAAAGGGGTTGGAAATTACCAGTGATCTATAGATAACCAACGCTGGCTACCTGCATTTGCATAAGTGGCTACTAATGGCCAATCCTTATGAGCATTTCCGTGCTGCGGAGGTCACGTTAAACAGTCATTTGTTGTAGGCATTGGACGGCTTATAGGCGGTGTAACTGCCTCGTGGGTCGTGTTGGTTGCAAGTGCGACTGCCGAACGGGAAGTCCTGGGTTCGATTCCCGGGTCGGGTAATACTAAATTTTCTAATTTAGATTTTCTAGTAGTGGCTCGGAGTCTGGATATGTGCCCGGTATATGGCAATAGGCTC
>DWDV01003584.1:0-10439 GCA_018245615.1 Mimoniades ocyalus | reverse complement strand
GTTTCGATCTTCGATTTTCCATTAGCAATGGCCATTGACATAACGATCGCCCGAACCAGATTCGCATAATCAGATTTCAGTGAATGGTTAGCAAATTCAGAATTTTATTAAGGATCTTTGTAGATGTGTTCTTTGTAGGTACTATGAGTTCGCTAAAGTGCATGTATGACTAGGCACAGCTAAGTGCCCTGGCTGCCAACGGGCTGTGTTCTGCGATCCCCAACCCGCATGCCCAGCGTTGCAACTGTGGGCTTAACCCCTCAGGATAGGCCTATGTCCAGCAGTAGACTGCAATAAGGTTATGATGACTATTAAAATTGCTGTCGAAGAAAGTGAAATATAAGAAAGTGAGAAATATAATAAAGTATAAACAATACTCATTGTACTTGCTTATTCGTTTAATACATTATGTATCTCAAACATTGATGCTAATGTTTCTAATACCAATATCAGCATCATCATCATTTTCAATTCACAGTTTTACTTGGTCTTTTCAAAGAAATGGGAGGTGATAAGGCCGTAGTATGTCAGGCTGGCCGAGGGCAGGTAGGCAAAATAACTGCTATATGATAAGTACACATTGGTACCTAGGTCTTTAATAGTATCAGGAAGCACAATGGGAGGTTCCTCCGGAGGAGAATCGGCGGTTATATCAATTTACCCTACTTTTGTATAGGTGTGTATCGGTAATGTGTTCATCTCTTGTAAATATTGGATTCTCGAGATAAACTGCACAATTTAAACAACAAAGTGTTATTTTAAGGTCAAAAGTATAATACTGATTTATAAAACAATAAAATCTATACGAAATACGAAGAAACACAATAGACACTATATGCTGTTTCGAACTGTTTATAATCCGTTAGTTCTTGGCAACCAGTAACTGGAGAATACAAAGATGTTAGAATTTACGGTGTCGATCGTATTTTTCCACGCGTCTTGGTCGAAGTCACTAAACTCATTTTATAATATGCTTTCTAGAAAATTAAATAGTTTTATGAGGCAATGATGCTTATAATGGCGTTTAGCTCCAGTGTTTATTGTGAGAGACTGTTGAGCCAGTATCGTGTATTTCGTTCCCATCTAGGTCAAATTGTGTAACGAATACAACTAGAATTAGTTTTGTGTCTGGGTGTAAAAAATATACGTTTAAGTATATATTTATATATGTCGACTATCAGACGTTTGCTTACCAAAAAGAAATAGGAAAAATAGTTTAAAAATATAATAATTACAGTTAAATATTAAGTTATAGAAATTATAAGACAAAATATACGTAGTTCAATGTTAGGCCGCATATTATCGTTAAATCAAAATGATTTATTTGTCAACTAAGGGTTGTTCACTAATGCTGCCAATGTTAGTCATAAAATCTACATAATAAAATGATCGAGATTACTTCTTAGAAACTCGGTCCTTATCATAAAAAAATACGATATGTTAATTTCATGTATAATTTTTAAGAAATTTTACTTTAAGAATCTCTACTTTAGTTTAACATCATATAGCCGAGTGTGAAAATGTCCAAAGATTTTATTTTGTATTAATTCAATCTAACCGTTAAAAAACGCACGGGCTGTTATTTCAGTTTTTCTTATTCTTTTAATTTGCTTTGCTTATTATTTTAATTTGTTTTAGTTTTAAACACGTATTTTCCAATGTCGTTCTTTGATCGTCCAATCCATCAGCACCCTATCTAGTTCATCTATTCCGCTGCAATACCGGCAAACAACAGATGTATAAAATTCCACACATATCCGTTATTGTGCTAGTTTTATTAAGTATGCAAATGTTGGATGATTTGCAATATTGCCATATTTGGACCAATCGAACTATCTACCGTGAGGAAGATATTACGCATTTAAATATCTTCTGTTCTCATTATAGAAAGTTCTCGTATTTAAGCATGCGTGTGACCAAGCATATTTGTCAGTAGTCTATGTAATACTTGGTCGCAAATTAGGCCAACGCTTGATATTCACATATTTTGCCCATTCGTGCTCAAATCAGTGCTCAATACAATTAGTGTCTAATAGCTGATGTAAAAACGCATTCAATAAAATAAAACGAGTGAAATGGATTGCGGATTTAAAGAAATGAGCGGTGGCGGGAAGCGTTTCCGACGACAACAGGGGCCTTATTCGCTATGACCAGAGTTTCCGTGCTAATATCGTGTGACGGCATAATGTCCTTTGAACTTAAATGCGGTTTATGTACTAGGTAACGTGTGGAATTGAAAAATTCTATTCTATACAATACAGAATGGTAGCATATGCCCCACATTACGTTGTCTATGCACAGTTTTTGATTCCACATACATTCCGGCTTCTCAGTGAGTTTGCAGATCCTCTATCGCTTGTCCGTCATCTACAGCTACAGCTACATCCGTAGCTACAGGGTCATCAAGGAATATATTCTTTCCTATGCACAATTAAAGTTTGAAAAGTAAGGACGGAAATATAATGTTGGAAAAATTAAAGATAGAAAAGATGGAAAATTATAGGTCGAAATTTAAGGTTTGAAAATTAAAGACGGAAAATTATTGTTGGAAAATTAAGGGTGGAAATTTAAAATAGGAAATTTAAGACAGAAAAGATGGGAAATTATAGATGGAAATTTAAAAAGTTTAAGACTGGTGATTACCAGTCTTAAACTTTAATTACTGATTAATAAGCTGTGTTGGTTACCGCATAGAACAAATATATTTGCGGTGGACACGAGAACATGTTCTGCATATATGCATAAAATTTATTATATAAGTTGATGTTTATAAAAAGTATGTAAGTAATTTATCAGCTGTTTGATTACAATTACTTAGATTCTACTTAATTATTATCAGAAAGTCGCGTATGAGTTTCCCCGAGATGTCATTGTCATTATTAGCAATTAGGAGTAGCGGGCCATTCGTTATATATATTAAAGTGCAGTATTGAACCGCCTTATTAGCCTTATTACATCACGTATCTAGCGAAAAAAAATTGTTTTTTGCTTTTTCCTTATGTTACCGCCTACCACCAATTTGACTGGTAGAGAATGCCACAAGGCATTAAGTCCGCCTTTTGTATAATCTACCTTGTTTTTAGGTTGTGCAATAAAGGGTAAATAAATAAATAAATTAGGCTAGTGGTTGCAAGCGCATCTGCTGATCAAGAGATCCTGAGTTCTATTTAAGCATTATTGGGTTACATATCTTGAAATTTCAATTAGTATCACGTGGTGTGGATTTTTACCCGTTGTATTTCAATAAGCCCACTCCCTGTTAGATGGAACATAATCTCATTTAAAAATAAAAAAAATTAATAACTGAATCGCAGCTTACTGTTTTATTAGTACGCAGATGAGAAAGTGCCAGTATAAATATTGATAGAACACAACGGTGCCTCGATCGCGTACTGAACGATTTCCCAGTTTTCTATACGAAGACGCATTGATACGTTGTGGAAGAAACGCGTGCATTAGCGATCTGTGTCAACGGCTATGCAGGGCGACGATCGGACAGCGCGAGGTAATGGTTACCTAGATGTGATGCCTACACTGATCTAGATATGCACCTCACTTTGTATACACTATACATACGAGTATGTATGTAGACTTTTAGATTTTTCCATTGAACGTTTTTCTTAGATTATTATTCATTACCACATAACATGACGCCTGCGTTTCCTCGAAGGCGTTGGCAGAGTGTCGTTGTCCTACTGTCAATAGTCATGTTATCCGTTCTTAGGGATTAAGGCTATTGTAATACAACAAAATAGAATAGTCATATACAGTTAAAAAATATATATTATTAGTTGGCTGCTTTGTTACGTTAACTATAAGAATATATCAGAATTGAATACATTGAAATAAAATTGTCAATCTTGATTTGATTAGACAAGTACATTCTAAAAGCTTACATAATTCCGAATTCCCACAGTACTCCACACACACCGAACTGTGAACAAATAAATACACATTAACATACAAATGAACGATAATTCTTAACTCATACAAATATACATAGAACGCAGTCGCTCTATAAAATTAACACAGAACAATTTGATCTAAGTGATAATATAAAAATGCAGTCAACAGTTCCCTTATCTTGACCGAGAGGCCGTTAAACAGAGTCCAGGTGTGTATAATTTGATTTAACTCAAAAGAAAACTTTAATGAAGCTCCCTCGGAGATGACCGCGGATAATCACTGCGTAAATAGATTACAAAAATGTGTCAGCCTATTATGACACATGTAGCGTTTGCAACGCGCGGCGAACGCTACATAGATTATGAAATGTTCGTATTTAAATCAATCTGCTCGACATTATAACGTATTGATTTTGCGATCAATTAGTATCGAATCACGTTTATTTATATATCAATACCAATATCAACTTTATTATATTCTTGTTGTATTTTATTATTACGCTATCAGGCCAGGGCCCTCGAAGAACAAGCATAAAACAAGTTGTAACAGATACTTATTAATTTTACGATCTGGAACTAACGTAGAAGTGTCCTCACCATTATTAAGCCTTCTATCATCTCTTGCATAGCATAGATATCTTAAGGTTTACATCAGTACTGCCTATATGTATTCACTTCCGCTAGCCTATTTAGGTCTATAATCCAATCTGTCTTACGAGCATGTAATGTCACTGAATTCCCAGCCCACTTCAGCAAATGTACAAGCGTCAACTCAGCTATGAATTATATAATGTCATCGGATTAAAAGCTGACCGCCCTTACAATTTACTTCAATTAAATTGGCGCCGAATTACAGGCTATTAAATTATATCGTCTGAATTCACCTTATTCCACAATCTACTGACGGAAATAGGACAACATTCCAGATTCCATTAAACATGGTGTTACAATGTTGTGACATTTAAGTTTTTATCATGACAAGCGTGTAATAAACATATGTCTATGAATCTACGTCCGACGCCGTGATTGGAGCCTAGAAGATAGCATTTCTAGGATTCGAGCCTTACTGCAATTATAAACGGATATAAAGGGACTTAATGTTTTGCTCTTAGAAATTCTTTTATTTTTTCTTATCTGTCTATTGTTTTATTATTAAATGTTTTAACATATATACTATCGTTTATGTATTAAACATAAACATAAAACAACAATACTGACTAACAACTATTATTGCCAAGGTAAAAAATCATTACCGTACAATAGAAAGAGGAAGAGGCCGAATATTGCACCTTGAGGAACGCCGGTATTAGCAGCTAAAGGTAGTTTAAAAAGCCGATAAATCGTAATCACAGGTTTATGGAAACTTCTTACACAGATAGAACGTAAATTATTAAAGAGATGTACTGTTAAGTGAATAGTGTAAACACTGTACCGGATAAGAAAGCCGGTAGTAAACATTCAAACATAGAATAGGTGGCAGCTTTTCCAAGCCATTAAATAACAAACGGCATAACCAGCCGTAAACATCAGGTGCAAACAACCGCGTAACATCATTTGACATATTGGACTGTTGACCCATCGGACAATGTATGTAGGCATAGAGCTTTCACTATCGCTAAAGGTGGCTATTCATAGAGTGAGTGAGAGAATAAAGAAATTAAATATCAAGTACCTGACAACTTTACTAACACAATGGTCAAGTCAGTAACTACTAAAGTAGGTTTTTTTAGACTATAAATAATCGTTCTCTTGTCCTATCTCAATGTTGTTTCTGATATAAATTTTAATGATAAAATTCGTTGGAATGTATTTTCAATATCTTGCATGTAGTTGATAGAATTAGCACTTTTTTATTTTTAGCAAGTTTACAATATAAGCAATGTCATTGCATGAATGGCGAAACGTATACTAGAAACCATAAACACAATACCGAATTTTATCGTGAGAGCGTCTGAGGTCAAAACGCTTTATAAATCTGATGGAGGATATAATACATACTCAGTAACAATTTATAATGGCATCTTGTTACTTATGTGCACACAATAAAACCTATTTTGGCGTGGATAACTTTGACACATTGATAATATCCACCCGCGAGTATAGATTGTAGAGTTGTAGAGGTCGTAGAGTTACATAATATACCTTCGAAGTTTTGAATATACGGTCTTTCACCCGATGAAAGTGAAACGTGAAAGTGATAATTGAACACGCCTGTTGACATTTGTAATTGCTGGAAATGATTGATGAGTAATTGATAAATACCTTGCGGGGGCCTATAGTGCGTGTAGGTATCGTAATGCTTGTGTTACATAATCCTTTAAGTATGCCAAGACATGTTCGACTCATTACCGCATTGACCAGTACAGGAAATGAGATACAGTTTCGCGGATAGATTTTTATTGCTTCGGAATCTTATAAACTGGTATGCAGGTAACTTGACGACTATAAAGAAGGTTCTATTTTATTAGTCTTCTCAAATCTTTATTGACATGCTAACTTAACATAAATTAAAAAAACATCAATAATATCTCTCAAAAAAAAACAATAATACAGCATCTAGTTTGAGGAAAGAAAAAAAAAATTTGTAAATATGTATCATTTTTAAAAGACTCTCGTTTTCATTGTATTTTATACTTCATCCTTGTACCTATATTTTCTATATAATAAGTCTAGTGTAGTGGCAAAATTCGTAAATGTTGTGCACACCTGTAATTGGCATGCACACGTGTCTATAAAATCTTATGTGTACAAAACCTGTGTGTAAACCAAAAATTGTGTGTAATGCTGTTGGCGTGCAAATAAATAAATAAATAATCATCAATGTACGTTTCACAGTTTGACACAGGAACCTTTCATCCCAAAACAAGTAGGCAAATTTCCATATATGCGAACCGGTTCAATTGCGAGTTAACAAAATAATTTATGGTGACATTTTACTTCTTAAACATTCAAAACTTAAAAACGGTTGACGACAGCGTAACTATAATTTTTAACGTGAATCCAGAAACAAATACCTTTTAAGTACTACTTCAATTTATTTATACATAACTTTGTCAGTGGGATCTCTACTGATTTGTTCCTTAACTTCTTACGTGTTTATTATGATTGTCATTTACAACATTGGTTGTAAAACTAGGCAGATTGGCAAAATACGACCCAACCTTCAAATCGTCGAGACAGAATTTTATTTGCATTCGTCCATTAAAGAAATTTCAAACATAAAACACTAATCGCTTAATATTTATAATATTTAATAACTTTTACAAATTCAATTAATGATTTTTAATGTCATCTGTAAATTTAAATTATTGTCAAATTTATTTAAATAACATAAAACAACTCAAATTTGAATATAATCAAGCATATTACCTAAAAATTGGCCCGCAAAAATCTTATGCATCGTACCCATAAATTAGGGCCACGAAAATGACGAACATTCACAAAAAAAATTATATAAAATAGCAGTTGAGCTCGGTGAGCTCGATGAGCTCAATTCTAAGAAAATATTACGGGATAATACGTGCCTCATTACGAATGTAAGGAATGCAGGAAACTGTAAATCTTATTTCTGCTACCAATCCATTTTCTCCGCAACGGGCCAATAAGGGGCGTCGCGTGCAAAATCTATTCATTCAATAAAGGCAATAAAGGCCAAGGAGTGCAGCCGCTGACCACCATCGCCGCAGTACCGTTGGCCGATTCAATTTACTTATTAATAGGGCTGCAACCGTAACTTTATTGTTTTTATTTATTTGTTCCGGCGTACCCACTTGTAAGAAGTTCAGGGGTATGCTCAATGCCCAATAGCATTCTTTCACAAACAACTCTGGGTGGTAGAGAGAGCTTGCAATAAGTGCATAGTTTAAGACGACTACATAATCAAAATAGACCAGCGTTTCCCATTTGCCGGGTCGCGACCCGGTACCGGGCCATCAAGATAAATATACCGAGTCGCAACATTCCCGCCTTGTTTTAAAAATAATACCTACTATCGCCTTGAAGTTGGACCAGACCTTAGGATAAAACTTTCGTCATTTTTCGTGAACATGGATTCTTTAGTAAAAAATAAGCAGCAACTCCATACTTCGTGGTAAAATTTAGTGTCTAAATAGGCGATACCAATGTATGTAGTACTAATAAAACCTTTTTACTTTTAATAAATATGTATTATTTTACCCAATGGAACCAGCTTGGGTTTAAAAGTATTAAATGGATCGCGAAAGGGCAGTGTGAAAATTACCGGGCCATAGTAGAACAATGTTTGGGAAACACTGTGCTATACCATAGCAAAAGTGAAAAATAACATTAGTTTCAGGTCAATTGTGCGAAGCTCCGTTGTTCGTGATAAGACCCTTAGACAAACAACACAGACACCATCTGTCGGTGTCGGAAACCCTGCATCTGGACATTAAGCCACGTAGGTATATGCTAAAATCTCCTTTACGAAAATCTTCGCCCATTTTCCGAAATGTCATTACCAAAATGAATTCGAATATCGAATAAAGTGAATTGCAAAATTGTGCATACTGTTTCTTTTTTATTGATAAATATGTGTTTACCGCCTAAATATTGTATTTTCACTGGGTGGAAATCGAACCTATAAGTCTTGGATCAGCTGCCGGGTCAGCAACTACTGACACAACAGCCAATCAATTTATCTTGATTCCTGTTATAGAACTTTTCCAAGCGTCGTACACAACAAATACATTGAATATGATATTAAGTTCCTCGAGGTTGTAATAAGGATGTAAAATAAATACTCGTAGCCAATCAAGCAGCAATATTTATTTATTAGTTGTGCCAAGGTAAAATATACATACTATGGAAAATCAAAAGGGGGGAGGGTCAAAAAATCATGAACATCTAGTAATCTAATTTATGGATAGTCCTCTAATATGTATGTAGTCAACTTCATATTCTATAGTGTTTTATAAAACACCTAGCGCCATCTATTTGCGGACAGTAGAGAGTTTCTTCAAATTGTACTAGTGCTTATAAATCGTATATTTTTCTAAATACCTATACATTTTCATTACACAACTCGTGCCACTAGTGGGTTGGCAGATTTCACACGTGTTAGACAACTTTTTAATTAAACTCTGAAGTGTGCAGGCTGCCTCGCTCTAGTTCCCTTCACCGTTATAGTAAGTGATATTAATTTAATCTTAAAACGCATATTTTAGCTATCCTGCTTTCTGCTGTCGACTTAGGTATCGGCTAGTTTCACTCTATTTATTTAACCCATTCGAGAGCGACCGCACACCGTGTGTATAATCCATTTCCAAGTCAAAAAGACCGCCTGCACACCGCGTGTCATTAAATTGCAATTATTATTCAGCCTGGAAAAAGCAGGCTTGGACAAGACTGTATGAAACTAAAAATTTTCTTAGAAGTGTGTAAAAATAAAATTAGCCCTTGGTTTCAATTTAACCCCTAAAATGAGTTACCCAAAGCCAGGACCATCAGCGTGGATCGTTTCCAAAAACAAGTGCGGTCTCGAATGGGTTAAAGAACCGACCGATTAAGCACAATTATACTGTCAATATATGTATGTCTAGTGATTTCCTTCAAGAACATCGTTTGTCTTACGATCGTAACCCCGGACTCGCGCTAGTGACGATAAATTGCAATTTTTCATCGTAAATATACATTAACATTGTTCTAACGAGAATATTTTCAGTGTAAATACAGGTTTATATTAATTTAATATACATTCCATATACAATTTTCTAGGCTGCGTAGCATTTACGACAAGTAAAATCTGAAATATGAGCACAGACGGACCGATTTTAATAAAACTCGGCGTGGTGGTGACTGACGGTTACAATGAGAGACGGGCTACTTATGTATTATTTTTAATACAACCACAAAAACATTTAAATAAGGGATGAAATTTTGTATGAGAATTATTTAATTTCCCGCGTAAAGTCGCGACACAGTGGCTAGTTTTTAACAAATATAATATAAAAAATAAAATAATTTCTATAATTAAATGTTATAATATTACGACATACTAGAATAAATTGTAGTACGCAGTAATATTATTTTTATTCTTGTTGTACTTACCACTTGAAAATTTGCCTACATATATAGTGTTAAAAAAAATTACAATAGGCCTGTAATCTCCACAGAATTAGGCAGAGGAGTATGGTACATTTTTTTTTTTATTCTATTATTGCTATCATTACCGTTAAATCATCACGCCGGGTCCGTTACAAGGTAGCAGACAGTACTGACAACTGCTAAACACCTCTCTAGTATTGACTTGTTTCTTCCATATTTATTGCTTTTTAATTTTCCATCCTCCTTTCTCATCTATGTAACAAAAGTATCCAAACGCAAGCGCACCTGGTCTTCAATGGCCACTGCGACCTACACACTTACAGCTAATACCAAGTGATCCTATCTTATATATGCATTATTTGATTGCCAAATGTAAGGCCGCTATCCCACTGGCGTTTTACGAGCGTTGGCGTTCGTCCAACGTATGCGCAGACGCGACGTTAACGTTGCGCTTACACTGAACGCAACGTT
>DWDV01003583.1:0-10440 GCA_018245615.1 Mimoniades ocyalus | reverse complement strand
CACTCTGAGACACTATTTACGAGCGTTTTAATATACGTCAATACACAATAATATAATTGTTGCGTATAATGTAATATTGATATTATTCCTAAATTGTGTGTTTACATGAAAATCATGAATTTAAGACTACCCGAAAGTCAAAGCAAATATGTTTATTTGCAACAACAGCATAGTTTATTTAATAAATGTCGTATATCAGATACAACACTAGTAAATAATAAGCTGAAATTCAAACAAAAATACATTGAAACTTGACAACTGTGTTGAAATTTTCGAAATACATTTAATGCAACCATAGCATATCTTATTGAATAAATGTCGTATATAAAGGTAAAGTATGGTATTTTACTAAGCAATGTTATCTTTGCTTCGACGAGGTACAAAAAAAGCGAGCCGATGACGTCACGAGGTCGGCGGGCGGGCTGGAAGAGATTAGAACTGTGGAGGAGGCAGCTCATGCGGGGGTGGGCTGGCTGACGCCTTCGCGCCCCTACCGCGGGACCCACTGGCAAACTCACCGCAAACTCGAAACGAACTCCGTGACAATGGCTAACAACATAACATTACGGCATTGCCCCGAGGGGGTTGTCGAGAAGAATAATGTGTATGTGAACCACACACCATGGGATGGGAGATGAGATTGTTACCAGCGTTTAATATTAGTACATTTAAACTCTGTCTTGTCATAACTTCGTTAGTCTGTTTTCGTCATATTACCTCTGGGTGTTTGGAATTATAAATCTTAAATGATTTATAATTCCAAATATTTTCATACTATCAAACCCCATTTATTAACAAGAGAAATGATGACAGTAAAAATAACCTCGAACACTGTAGTTGATACATTAATAAAATATAATAATAAATAAAAATAATTAATAAATAAGCTGTAACAAATCATTTACTTCAAATGAATTTTCTGTTACAAATAATATTTACTAAAGGTTTAAAAGTTCCAATAAGAGCAATACATTATTATATTGATCTAACAAATCTGTAAAAAAATTATTCAGAAATATCTTTACATAGAGAACATTTTAATAGTACTACAAAGTATTAATTTTGTTTCGAGTTAAATTCGAGTATGGCGAAAGAGCAAATGATCTCGCCTCTTGTTCCATGGAGCGTGTAACATAACCGATGAAACGTGAGATTACTACATTCCTCTGTCTACCGTTTCGGGGAAATACAGGCGTGACGTTATGTTAAATTCGAGTACAGTGTGAGAGCAAATGGTAGCTACCTTCGTAGCAAAACCCTGGGGTGAGGCACCCCCTGCCTCCCCGTACGACGTGTTGAGACCTACACACTCGAACACTACATTACGGTAATTATCCAATTATGATAAACTCTTATTTATTAACGCTCCTTGACTTTAACGGGAAGAATACTTCTAGACTTCGAAGAAACGGAGCCTTTTCATGTGAGATTTTACGAGAACATTTTTCAAATATTTTTATTTTAAATCAAGAAAACCGTATGGAACGTAATAAAAAAGTCGACACATTGAAACAACTTTTATAATAGATGGGACTATGAAAAAATATTTATCAACATGATAAAAATACTAGTTTCATTAAATTTAACTTAAGTAATAGGTTTTAGACTCGTGAAAATTTTTTGATTTATGTAAGGGTTTAAGCCAGGCTTACAGACATACAACATAAGGCCATGTTTCACTAAGTACACACATCACGCCTCAAGTCACTTAGCGTGATCATGAACGAGTATGTTCTAAGTACATGTGTGAAGAGAGTGGTGAATGTAGGAGCAGATATTTCGGATTTGTTGCTCTCCACCTATACCGTAAAAAATCTAACGTGATGGTATAGTAACGCACACAGTGTATTCTTCTATCAACAAAGAAGATAGTGGAGGTTTTCATATCGTAGACGTAAACAGCAACACTAAATAATGAGAATCGGTAAAACGTGCAGCTACCCTCCCCTTGCGGCTGATTACGAGGCTTCGAAATAAGAATGAATTTTTAATGAATCCCGCCCGCCGGGCGATCTACCCCCGCCAGCGCTACGCACTTAGAAGATTAGTCCCAAGAGCTTTCTACCTAAATGACTAACAACCTTCTGTAACAGGTCAAAAGCGAAATTCTTTTATGATATTAACTCAAAACCGATCTTTAGTTGGGAAAAATCCACGCGAGAACAAAGGCAGGTAAGCAATAAGCAATATTGGATTTTCCAATCATCCGCGTTTTTTCTTTTGGATAAAAATGGGGATAATACGTTATATGTTAGGTGGATATACATTTTAAATATTTGTCTGCATATACAACAATGAAACATGATTTCAAATGTCTGTAGAAACTTCGGTTATAATACTTGCATTTTAAATTAGTGCAAAATCATAAAGGCAATTATAATAAATTAACTTAAAAAAAGACAAATTCTTGAAAGACAGAAATATGTACAATCAAAAGCTCATGTTAGAATAGATCGAAACATATAAAAAACAATCTCATTGAACATCAATAAAAGTCATAAATTCGTATCATATGGAATAAACAAACAACGTAGTGAGTGGAGTGGGGCGTGAATCCATCAACGTGAACAGGTAGGAGAGCGAAACAAGCCGAAAGCAATAAAAGATAAGGCGACGACCTCGGTGCAGTAACAATGTAAATAGAGTTTTATAGTGTAAACAAAAAGAATATAGATGTGTTGTTACGCGGCGCGACGTCACGGCGCGTCACGGGCGCCACGTCACGGCCGGAAGTCCGCGCTAGATATATCGCGTAGCCTCACGCGGGTTCAATGTCGAGCTATCTATCGGCCATCAATCAGCAGCCGCCGATAGCCGCGGGACGGAGAGCCGACCGCCCCGCGCGCGCCGCCCACGCACTGCACCCGCGCCACTAGCGGCTGCACACCCGCCGCTAACTATAATTACCGTTAGATTACCCAACGTCACATGTTCACGTAACTTCGCTCATTACGAGCGCGTTAATCGATCTTTATTGATTGGGCGTGCGAATCTAATATGTTCATTGCAATTGTATACATGTGTGATATTGCTGTCGCTCGAATTAAATGTTGAAAGGCTTAGCGTTCTGTTTCGCAGTTAAATATAATAAATAGACACCTTGAGGCATCCCCGCACACGACCACTTAATCCCAAAATAGCCTGTGGATTTTTTATAAATCATTGAAAAGCGTATTGTATTATTTGTGAAAAAGCATACAACACGTCGAACATAGACGCAAAAATCTATAAAAATATCAAAAAGAATCGCAGCAGAACGCACTATACGGAGCGCACGTCAATTAAAAACATAAATCTATTTGCAATGCAACAAGTGAAACACAAAAACATCGGAGTCAGTGTGGGCGTTTGTAAAGATTAACCGATCGGCGCGCTGACTAGTATTGGGAAAGTTGAGTGTCGATATCTCGTGCGTGACTAACGGCGGCGGTGCGGTGCCGGTGGCGTAGCGCGGCGTCCGGGAGCAAGGCCGGCGCTGTTTACAAACTTCCGTCACGAGCGCGGACGCTGTCACCGGCCGCGTTCCTCGCACACCTCTACGCAAATAATGGCGAGCCCTCCGCTGACATTGTCCCACTTACGCCGCCTGCCGCCCGTCTACACCCGAGATACGATCGCCGATAGACTGATCGCTGACATGTCACCTACTAGCGAACAACGGAACATTGCACCGCGCTCCTTGCCGAGACGCGAGGTCGTTATCCCGATGCCTGTTTACGTAACGAATGTTAATACTACATCGTAGCCGCTCATTGACGCAGCGCCAAAGTTTACCAAATCAGGCTATTTTCATAATTATGGCCATTTTGATATCGTATAATGTGTTGGGTTTATATTTATCAAATATCACGACTTTATTCCACAAACAAAAAGCTAGTAAGTAACAAACGCGATCTTATTAAAGGATTTGCGAATGCTATTCACGAGAGATAACGTTAGAGGATTCTATTCTTAAATTTCAAAGCAAAGCAACCCTTGTGTTCGGCGTGCCCTGCGAGGGGTGGCGAGGGGTGAGTGCATAGGGTGGCCCCCTACCCCTGTAGTGCAGTAGGCGCGTAGTAACTGCAATAACGGAGCAGTGAAAGTGTCGCGGGACGGTTCAACCGTCAATGGGTGAAGACGTACTCCCACACCCCGCCGTCTTCAGCTCAAACTTGTAGTTAATAGTAAGATATTCGGATAAGCAACACGTATGCTCGCCTCCTAACTCCGCTCCGCGATCTCCGCACTTTCCGCTGCGAGTATGGAGTTGTTTTGTAACTTATAAACACCGCTGAACACCCGTGTTAGTTTATTACGTTAACCGTACGTATATGGAGCGATATAAGATCAATTGATTTGAATTCAGAATAAAGCGCGGAGAATTTATAACGCGATTAGAAGTATGCAACATAAATGTTGAGCACACGCACTCGAGGGTCGATCGGCAGTGCGTAGAGCTCTGACGCGTCGGTCCCAGCACTCCCAGCCCGCACGACCACGACAGACCAAGTATGTAAAGCGTGCCACATGAGCGACAGCCGCCAAGAGCCGGCGACGAGCGAACGAGCGGAACGTGTACGCAGTCATTATCTCGCGGCCCGTGAATGAAACGGAACGTAAATTGAAATGTATCGCGTGCCATAATCCGCGCGCATTAATCTCACTCAAACGCCGATCGTTGCGTAACATTGAGCAGTAACGGCTCAAGTTCATTGATCCACTTAATGTCCGCGCGCTAAATGTGTCGTTCGATCGTTGTTGAGGAATGTCAAAACATTGTTGTTACATAATTAAGCGCGTTTACATGCCATCTGCGCACGTGCGCCGCGCCGCCACTTCCGACCGATCACCGATACGTCACCATGTTTATTTATGAGCTTATGATTATAAAATGACGTTTACACCATTCTGATATCGTTGACCGGTCGCCGTACAATAATAACATTCATTCATGAGTGATTAATAACTCACTACCTACCTACCGAATAGATTTGTGGAGTTGTAAGTAGTATTATTAACAAATACATTATCGTCATAATTATACCTAAACAAGATTTTACGCCGGCCGGCGTCTGTAGTAAAACGTAATTTACAACAAACATTGAAATTTATTTACGTCTCTGTTCTGCTTCTCGATATATAAAAGTTTTTGCTGACCGAAACATCTGTGATATAAAAACTCTACGTCGCTGCATGTATTACTTTAGGTTAATAATCTCTAGCTATATAAAAATTTAAAAAAATTATGCAAATGCAAATTATTAGCAAAATTATGTATACAATTCTAATATTGTCGGATACCCATTTCAAAGTACATACACATTTGAAAAAACAAAAAATTAAGATATTATATTGAACGAATAAATCATATACAGAGCGATTGTGCAGTTACAAGTCTCCAAAGGTGGTGTGCGTGTACGAAGATTGATGGACGTAGAAGGACGTTGACGTAAAAAAAACTGGCTTTTCACTATATAAATAAAAAAGTGATATTTATATAGAGCAAAATTTTAAATGAACAATCCAGTAGGAAGTCTCATTGTACCGTGAAATAAGAATCGCGCACAGCCCTCAGTGGGCCGCGGTGACAGCAATAACTCAACAAAGGCGCAGAGCTCGGAATTTATTATAGTTGTTAAACTTTCACCCCGTCCCGAACTTGACCGTCAAAATAAGAGGCGGCCAATAAAAAACATCACTCTTATACAATGACGTGAATTTACATAAATTATTATTGGCGGCGGCGCGTCTCGGGCGGCGTGTTTACTCCCCGATGCACTGTTTACATAGCCATCGGCCATCGGCACACCAAACCGGAGTTCAACGACTCATATATTGTTTTATGGGCAAACGTAATTGGGTCGCGGTGCGCCATTCCGGCCCATTCCGATTCGGAGCGGCCGTCGGTTCGCGAATGTCAAGGATCCTAGTTTCAGATTGACTTTACAATTGTTGTTATTGTGGTCTGTGCAACGCAAGTGCTTAGATGGTGAAGATACGTCGCGTCTAGACACCAGGGAGTTTTACTTTCGTCGGACAGATACACGACAAGTGGATGCGATACTTAAATGTAAATAAACAACATCGATAACATCGTAAATTGTACAATGTGCGGCGTGACGTAGACGTTGTAAAATAAAACATTCCGAACGTTTGTGATATGAGACAAAAAAAAAGCAACTCAGTTGGTAACCTAATACGACAATAAAAATATAATCGTTCGCATTGAATTCGGCTCATGACATTGGCCGAGCGACGGTTTTTTTCTAAACAGGTGTTAGCACGGCGCATCCATTCATCGGATCGTTGATGTCGATGTCCTATATTATTGTTCTCTCAAGTCCATTGAGCGGCACAATAGGCATATAATTGGTCGTAAACGTGTATGTCAAAACATGTCGGCGCGATTCATAACGCTTTACATAATTAGGCTCGTTTGCATAACCGATTATTATGCGTGTCTTCGCCGATGACGGTGCGTTGCGGCGAATTCATTCATTTGTTGGTGTGTTTACTGACTTTTACTCCACGTGCTCGATTGTGGTGATAATGAGACGCGATGTAACGTTTCTCGTGAGCGGCGCCGCGGTGGCACCGCGGAGCGCACCGCTGTCATTGAGGTGGCCGATTAATAATGAACATTAGATTTATTATTTTATTACATCTAGCGCCTAGCGAGGCCCTTGGTCGAGAACACGCGCCCTGATCTCCGCGACACCTGCATCTATTACATTATGCATTCGTATTGTAAATTGTTTTGTTATTCTTCTGTATTTGATAATATTTCTACATGTTGGAACCATTGGAAACATAAAACTATTTGTATAAATCTATGTACACCTAAATTAGTGTTACGATTTAACAAATTTTATGAGAAATTATTCCTTCGTAGAGGATAGCAGATTATGGGTCAGCACTGATGGAGCTATATGTATAGACAGTAGCAAGTTATATGATGATATATTAAAATATATTTTCTGTATATAAATGGTGAAACTTGAGAGTTTTCTACATTCCTCTGCCTGCCTCTTCGGGGATTACAGTCGTTTTCTGTAGTAACGCTCGACTTATCATACACGTAGCTATAAGGTTCCTATATCTCTTTATTACGTCGTCAAAATATGTAATTATATATAACAAGGAATATCTCAGTATAGCAAGCCATTATTGCGCAGATCACAAAGATATTCTGGCATGCCTACCATCTGTTGGAGTCTACCATGATATAATATTATAGCACAATATATTAATACATATTATAAGTCCGCCTGTGACCACCTTAAAGTGTAAAATGATAGAAAGGGAAACGAAAACGCGGGAAAAAGGAATTATTAACCAAACTGTATTCAGTGCACTAATTAATTCAGTTAATTACGATAGTTCTGTGTGTGCACATGTTTACAAAATGACATGTATTTGCAAAAATTAACGAACCACTAATTGGATTATCTCGCATGTTAAATGTTTGATCGGCGTGAAAAATTCGTAGTCGCGTTTTTGAGCTTTATAAGTTTCATCCTATATTTGTTTCATGCATGCATACATCGTGAACTGACGGTTTAGTAGCGACATTTAATGATTTATTTATACTTACTTATATTTATCTGGGGTAAAGCGAGTTATGGTGATGACTATAGAAAACGCAAGTCAGGTTTGTAACAATAGAGACATTTCGTACTCAGCACTCTCTGTCTGTCCCGTGTGGGACCTGGCCGTAATGATATTGTACTTGCCACATAGATTAACTAACTCAATTGTGAATTGGTTTTTAATACATACTTAATATGTTTAAATATATTAGATAGCTACAACGACGTAACGTCACGCCTGTAATTCTCGAAGAGTTAGGCAGATGTAGTACTCGTTCAATCTCACGTTTCACCAGTTTCATTGACGTCCTACTATGGAATAGATGGTGAGCCTATTGCACCGGGCACCACTATTAAACATCTAAGGTAATAAAATTAACCATATATTTTTAGCAAGCGCTAGTTTTTTCAGTGATATTTTATACAATAATTTTTTTGTTAATTAGGAGATCAGAAACAATGTATATCGTGCCAGAGTTATTTTAAAAGGAAAGATAATACTATTATTTTCAAAGACATTGTTGAAGTAGGGACTTTTGTTGAACTTATATCGATGCGTAAATGAATATTTTAATATTTTACGTGGTGTGCCGACTTGAAAAAAAACAGCGGGGTGCTGGACCGAGGAGGAGTGACGTCGATCGTGGGGAAGCCCATGTCCAGCAGTGGACCTCCAAAGACTGATAAATGTATGGATGGAATATTTTAAGGACCTTTGTGGTTTTGACGAATATTGCACTCACATTACGACTCACATATATTTTTTTAAATCTTTTAAATTAAACACTTTTTTTCCTGAGTGGGAATCGAACCTACGACCGTCAGTTCATCGGTCAGGTGTACTAACGGCTGGTCCACCGGGCGGTGTTCAGGATAACGTAACCGCGGGAAATGTTAGGAGCAGCTAGCGTTGCATAGTACCGCAGGTAGTGTATAGAGCTCCGTTGAGCACTAAGTTGGTGCGTGCGGGGACAGAAGCACGTGACTGCAACAAGTCGCCCCCCCCCCCCATTCTCCGCCCCTGCGCTGCATAAGCCTACCCCCTGCAAGGACGTGAGCTTGCAAAGTTTTGTGAAGTTTCCGCGCTAACCTTATCACTGATAGATTTATATACAATACACGGATGCTGTGTAATATATGTACAGTAAACATTTAATAGCTGTTAATTACGTCATTTCTGGGTTATATGAAAACAGGCAAAACGTAGATTTTACTGTTTATCGCTGCTTTCAAATTTCGACAGAAAGAGTTGTCTTAATTTTACATTATTAAATCACCCCGCCCGTTTCTGTTCGGGATAGGTGGGGCGACATTATTGTCGGACCTAATTTAAACCAGATATCTGATAAAACACTGAACATACCGATGTTTTTATCAAGCGATAATTTGAAGAAATGACTTGTTTGGTATAATTTCAATAGATGAACCGAACACGTTCCCATAAAGCAATCCGTACCCAAACTCTCCGAGTAACAAGATAGAAGTGCGCCAAGTTTGTATGGATAGATATATTTGGCTATCGACGCTGTCTGCGTACCCCGCGACGGACCTGGCGATATTATACAACGAGACGAGGCAAACGTTTGCAAACTCTTTTGCCGTTAAACCTTGTCGATGACTTAATGATCGCTAAGAAAACTTAAGTAAAGATAATATCAAAGTGGATTGCAGTATTAAAATATTTTACTAATATAAGTAAACTTATTCATTTTATTTTATTATTATTTTTGTGATGTTTTCTGGGTTACCCTAAAGGTGTATGTAGAAAATTTAATTACATGAAAAATAATATATTTCTCACATACAATCAACATCAGTTTTGTATTATTTAGGTTGTACATCCCATGCTGTCCTGTGGATGTTAAGCTTAGTGAGAACGGGACAAAATCTGCTGAAACTAGGGCTGTGTCATCTTCGTTATTAACTAAGAGGCATGTGAAAGCAAGAGATTGTTACAATATTATAATGATAATAAACCCACATAGAGTGCAATTTTATCTTTTCGGCGCCGCCATCAAAACTATTTGACAATAATTCGGTAATTTCGTGTACAGATTTTGCACGACGTGGAGTGTTTATCGCGCCGTATCGACACGATAGGGCTTTATCGATATCAAAAAATACCGAATGCCTTGATAAGAGGTCATAATGGTAAGACGCAGAAAGGTAGAAAAAAGGAAGTACTGTGGAGTGGTGGCCATTGGCGAGTCGCAGCCGAGGAGTAAATCTCCATAAGTGGAACGGAGGATCAGTGGCGGCTGGGCGGGGCGCCCCAGCCGTTGCCATGACGACGCGCCCCTCACCTCGCTCGCAGGAAAATCCAACGACCTCACATGATCGCGCGCCACGAAGACCTAAAAAACCTATAGCATTTCTTTATGATTAAAGCTCTAATGAATTACAGTTATACTTTTTGCTACCGGAGGCAAAATACGTCAATATCAAGACATTTTTTATACCCAACTGCGGATTAATAATTTTTATTCACGCTCATGAAGCACATTTACTCAATTTCGTTATACAAAATAACGCTGATTGCCAAACTATGAACAACTTTTATAAGAATGTTAAAAGTCATCGACCTTGTCCTCATTCTATATCGTAAGTCAAGTAGATATAGAGAAGTGTCCAACTAAAGAAACTTTTATCCCACCGTGTTCGAAAAAGTTCAATTCGCGAAGTAACGTAGCAAAACAACGCCGAAAATTGTATAAAGAATCCGTAATAACGTTGGAATATAGAAAGTAAAGTGCGTTCTCGCTGGCGAGCCAACTCGGCGATAATTAATGTGGAGTCGAGTCGAGCGAGCGGCGCCGGCAGCCTCGCCGCGCCGACAAAAAACCCGCTTCGACACAAAAACACCCGTCGC
>DWDV01003582.1:0-10440 GCA_018245615.1 Mimoniades ocyalus | reverse complement strand
TATTTTTATTATTATTAAGTTGATATACGTTTAAACGAGCTCAAACAGACTTTAAAGCAGAATTATTTCAAACATTCTTGAAGTCCATTATCCCATGTGTTTTCTAGGACCGTTGTTGCTGCACCATTACTATATATTTTATTGCTTGATCATTATTGCATAACGGAATGCCAGCTTCCACGGTGTCGTAGACAGTTCACAAGGTGTGACTTAACAAGCAGTATCAAGGCCTCGTTTGTAACAGATTTCCGTCGCAAATTTAATCCTATCATATAAATGTTATCTTCATACGCGAACATAATTATTCAGTAACTGACTTATACATATGTATTATATTGAATAAAAGGGAAATAATTACATCCTGTATTGAGGAACTCAGTAGTGCCTCACGATTAATACTAGATATTGTAAATTTTACTAATAAATTTGTAAGGTATACTACAGTTAGTAACTGAGTGAGGTAATTTGACTCGCGCTATTTCCTCAATGGACAGTACCTGTGTTTTATAATAAAGTTTTATCAAATTATTAATAAGATTCACGAGACTAGTTTTCTTTTCTTTCTTTCTTTGAATCTTTTTGTTTACGATGATGTTACAATAAGTAATTTTTAAGTACAATATTAGATTAGGTTACGTTTCGAATTTAACCTTTCAGATTACTCTTTGGAACTGTGACACCGAATTCACTTAAAAAACCTAACGCCCAGGGACCACCTAATTAATATTATCGCTTTTAACTTTGTTACGATTTGGAAAGATTAAATTAAAAAAAAAAAAATTTGGAAATATTAAAAACAAAGAAAAAAAGAGAGCTCTCTTTGCGCTTTACTTGAATAATCCCATGTCATAATTTGGCAATAGTCTCACCTCCCACTCCGAACAACGTTTAACATAATAAGTTTAAAGTGGAATCTGCCAACCTTTTCGGAAAAATACAGGCGTGATGTTAAGTCTATTTATTATTTAAAGCAGAACCGTCATTCGCAAGGTTCGTCTTACACGTATTGGTGGAACTATTTGAAATTGGTTGCCACAACTGCCTCGCTAGTAAATAATATTTGTGAAAAAAAAAATACGAATCGAGATTTTGACTTTGAGCAAGATGAGTTACAAGCTCCGCTTTTTTAAAATGTTTTTGTATTCATGGTTTTGTATTCATAGTGTAAGAATATACAACGTTATTGATATGTATGACTTAGGGCTCAGTGTCTTTTGGCTATCCAGTGACGCACTACTCACAAGATTATCTTTAAAAAAAACATGCAGTGTTTACGAAATTCTTTTCACCTGTCACAGATTTTTCAGTTTGCTGTTATCTTCAAAGACCCAAACGAAAGGTTACTCTTTGTTTTCTGCTTCTTACAAATTAATCCACTTATACCTACACTGAAAACAAAAGTGCAATCCCGGGAGCTTCAGACCTCTGAGTGGTAGACTGAAATCCAAAACATTAATTTAATAAATAATTCTAGTTATTTAAGAAATAATTGTACGGATTTGAAGCCTTAAAAGGAAACCGGAGAACAATGACTTTTCCGACCAAGAGGAAAAATTTGAAAAGAAATAAGATGATTTTAATTTATACTTTTAAAATTTATCTGATGATACATCCGAAGTATGACTTTTTATCAAAACTTTTTATTCATATAGCAAATTCACTATGAAATAATCGGTTGCATTATGTGCTCATGGTGTCAGCTTGATACTGGCTATTAAGGCAAGACCTGATTAGATAAACGTCAGATCCTGCAAACATCCCATAACAGTGCGACGAATTATTGCGACATGTTAGAAGACTAAACATAGCTTAGAAGATTATGAAACTACCATTACACCGCCTTAACTTCTTCGGGTTTTCTCGTCCCCTTCATCCAATGTATGAAGCAATGCATAATGTATGCGATATATAATGTATTATGCTCCTAAGAATTTCGAATTCGAAACATTAAAAAAAATATAACATAAAATCAGGCCTATATTCCCCTGAAAGGGTGGGCAGAAGAGTGTAGTACCAACTCCAAGTTTTTACCAGTTACGTTCCATGTAATTGGAGCTGAACCTATTGTCATAACAGCATCATCAGCCTGTCTTAATTCACTGCTGGAGATAGGCATCTACTGAGGAGTTTTTTCCTATGATCCTCACTCTGGGCATGTCAGAATCATAGAGCACTTCTAGTACCGTCTATGTAACTGCCCGTAAGCGGTCAGGTCATTTAATCGTATCCAGCTAGGCTGCGTTATACGACAATCAACCAGGTATTAGACTCTAAACTACTACTGGGAATAACCAAATAGGTCTTTGTCCAACCCCAGTATTGAACCCTAGACCAACGAGACAGTTTTATAAAGTGATTTATTTCAACGATTTCGGACACATTATAATATCGGCCCGACGAGTTAAAAAGCCAACGAAAGTTTCGACGTTTGTTTCTAGGTTTTTTCATAAAGCGTAATCAGTGGTCAAAGTAAAGTGATTAGCTATTTGACTTTGGCACTGGACTGAACATGAACGAGACAACTGAACGCTTAGACCAATATCATGGTGTACTCGCCTGTCCGAATTCCTTTTTTGTGTACTTATATATGTACTAACACGAGGAATAGAGAACATCTTGGCAGAGTTGAAACATTACCAAGCCTTTGTATCATTGGAATAATCTTTTATAGTGTAATAGGCTACAGTTTTTGCTTTGACTTGCTTTAAGTTTTGTGGAATCTGTCCAGTTTCCGACTTGATTAAAAATGAGATTTTTTTGTGGACCAGTACAGACTGCAAAATTGTAAAAGAGTTACTATAATGTATTCATTATATTTTTATAATTATAACTACATCCTATTTTTGTACCTTAATAGCAGTGTATACAAGGTTCCATTCGTCTTTAGCCTCATGTATACAACCTTTAATGATAACATCTATCTTATTTGATACAAAACAAAGATGTCGTTTTCTATTTATGTGACAAGATAAATGAAAGTTAATACAAATCAATGTACTGTTATTTTTAACAGAAGTTGTTTCTATATTATAAATTGCAATACAACATAAATTAATTAAAGCTTGTAACGATAAGCATTCTAATAAAACGTAACAGTACGCCTGCGATTCCCGAAGAGATGGACATAGTAGTATCGTAAACCCCACGTTTCACTAGTTACGATTACGTCCGACTATGCAATACATTCTAATAAAATATGCTTAAATAATAATTAAAGATAACCTCCTAATAAAATTCAGCTTACAAATTTAATTCGAAATCATTAGAGGAATTCCATTGAAACTTCACATTGTTGATTTAGGTATATTAGATTGATAGAAATATTCATAACGGAATATTAATCAAGCATCAATTGACTTTTTACCTTAAATATATTAAATATAAACTGCATTTGGAATTTTGCTCGATAAAAATTTCCGACCTATTTTAATCTGTACGCCAGTAATTGATGGATGAATCAACATGGTGCTTGTGTTCATCAATTACTAAGTCATCGAAGCGAGGTTCATCCATTTTTTGATTTAGTTATGCGAGATTCAATTACTGAATAATGGTATAGATTACATACCATTTGAATTCTGAATTCGTAGAAATAGACCGATTGTTCACTCGCAAATACCGCGGCCAATTGCCGGGCAGTCGGCGCCTAATCGCGCACCACGCGTGCGAGTTGCAAAAAATGTTGTCATGTAGGTACTTTGACTCTAAGAAAGGAATAAAACGCATTACGATCACGAAGCTCCGATGTTTCTATTTAGTTAATTAACACCGATGAGCTTCTATTTCACACGAATGCTTAATTGTAACTAAAATTTATTTCTGAGTACCTACTGGTAAATTACTAAATTCAATTTTAGTTCTGTCTTTCAAAATTTAAAAATAGAATTGTTGTCTTTTGAATACTATGTATAAAAGTACAATTATATAGTTCAGATTTGATACTTTAAACCTGTTCTGTGTATCATATTTACGTACATCCATATACTATAACATATATTTTGAATACATGAATATGCTATAAAAAATAAAGGAATTATTTATTTCATATGAATAAATATTCTATAATTCAGAAAACTTGAACCTTTCATTGCAATCATATTCCACTCAACCAAAACCATATATCAATCAACCTTCACTCTTAATATTAATAAAATTAATCTGAGCCTTTCCTTTTTCACGTTGAACCACAACTCAGATTCCGACAAATGCCCTACGTATTTACAAGAGCGTACAAAATCGAACAACTTTTTCAAAACTTTCATTAAAATTTTTTTATCCAGTATAGGGCTTACGAAGCGGGCTTCACTCAGTTTTCAGTGAATTGAAATCATTTTTCAATTCGCCGTGCGCTTGATTTATTTAGGTTCGATTCAATTCGTCAGCGATCACTCGCTTTAACACGTCCAGTATTGGCACTCGGGATCTGTGTAAATATTTAGCCGAGCCACTATTTCGATTTACTTGAGAGCTTATTGAGATAAAATAGTTATGCCTCAAAATATGTTTACTTAAAAAGCAAATTGTTTTCGACGACTCAATCAAGTATGAAATTACTAAACCGGCGTTCGTGTATGAAGAAAGTAATGAAAAATGTCAGGTCTGTTAGGAAAGGGATGTTTGGCGCTAGGTGTTCTCTGCCTACCCCGAAATAATAATGAGTTAAATTAAAATTCTTTTTTCAATATTTTATTATTGCCTTAATAATAATTCAATTGTTATAAAAAATATTAATTTTCAATTTATTACAACATAACGCGTAACCATACTATCTTTTCGAAATTATTGTATATCCTCTACATAATCATGTCAACTTGAGTCGCATATGACCACATCAACTTGAAACACACAACTTTACTGTACCATATTTATAACGTAACATCACGCCGGTAATCCCCGAAGAGGGGAGAAGAGGAATGTAGAACACTCCCACGTTTCACCAGTTACGTACGTTTACGTCCCACTATGGAATAGGTGGTGACTCCGACCCACTACTAGAAAATATAAATTAGAAAATCTTAGTAGTAAAGAAAACCCGGGAATTGAACTCAGGGCCTCCCGTTCGGCAGTCTCACTTGCAACCAACACGACCAACGAGGCAATCATATTTATAAGAGACAAATAATATATTTTTTTGAGGACTTGAATCAATATTAAAAGTTGTTTAATTAACAAAGTTATTTTTCTATGAATATGAATATTCCTAGATTAGCGGATTTAAATTAATTACAACCTAACTGCTGTCCATAAAATTTTCCACAAAAATGTCACTATTTCCGTTCGTATTAACGCATTTACGTGAATCTTTCTTTATAACATCTCGGGATATGTCTACATAGCCACCTGTACGTATTATAGGTGGGAACTGTGTAATGGTATCCAGACCGCAGTATAACTACATACATAGGTATACATATATGAATATAATATTTCTTATGCAAACACAGAACAAATACTTGTGCTTACTACATAAATATATTGTTCTAGGTAATTGAATCCACTACCATACGGGTCGGCAGTAAATTTTACTGACCAGTAAACCAACCTGCCAGTCATTCTCCATTTATTTCTACACAATATCAGTGAATATTGTAATAATGAAATTAAACGCAAACTTCATCGGTTTAACATTTTGCTGTGCAAATATTTAGCAACACTACAGCGATGACGGATTCAGGTGGAACTTTAGACTACACAAGCAATGTTTTATTGAAAATAATCATATTATAAGCAATTTGCCTCGAGATAGCGTTACTACTGATAGTATTAAAACATTTTAAGATAAGCAGTATTATATTAAAATCGAGTAAGCTGTTCAATGGGCTTATGAAAACTAAAAGGTTTTCGATGTAGGTAACTTAAAATAGGATTATGTCAACTCGTCTCTGAACTAAGACGATGGAAAAATATTTCAACAGCTCTACACAGTAAACAGCCCGATGAAAAGCTAGATTATATGTACAAAAATCTTGCCTGAAATATGAAATACGTGCCCTTATAACAGAAATGATTTTTCACATTAAAATGTACCAACACGTCACCTTCAGTTCAAAGCAGGTAAGTGACTGGCATAAACCATTAAGCTGTCTACCTGGCTCTACTTACACGTTAAGAGAAAGTTTATAAGTTAAGCATGTATGTTAAGCAAGAATTTTTCGTAGAATATAAGTAGGGTAGATAATCGTATTCTTAGATCGGAGTAAATTATGTACATTGAAAATAATTTATAGTTTGGTGGTTTAGATTTCATACTGCTACTTCCGGGGTTCAAGGGTTCAAATTACGCAAGCACCTTAACTTGATTACATGCCTTATTACGATAAAATTAATATCTCTCGGATGAACGACAAAGGAAGACACCGTGAGAGACACTGACAAACCTTCGTGTTCTTCACAATGTTCTTTCTAACTTCTGTTAACCCCCAAATGACCTAAATGATAATCTGTGATCTTAACCCTACCCAATCACAAGCACCCTACCGAAGCAATTCCGTGTTCAAATCTCCCCTCAAAGGGTTGGTCAACATGATGACGATCCAATTTAAATCCCACAGATAAGCTCGTTAACGCTCATAATTTTGTTGGAGTATAATTTATCTAGACATTATATGTGATTCATTTAGATGTCAAAGTTTTTATCTAATTATTGGTTGAAGACTCTGATTAACCAAAATAACTGATAAATCATATAAAATTAACTATAAGGGCTACTGATTACTACAGATTACATGAATACAAAAATATTTAGTTAAGATCCTTGTTTTGTTATGGGTGTTCTTTCAGAGTAATATCGTCTTGCCGTCCTGAGAAATTAAATGCAATGGATACGACAATGATGTCTCAAATAAAATATCCCATTCGTGGGCATTCATCTTATATCGTAATTACCAGAACCCAGGATTAAGCTTTGGCTGCTCTAATAGGGTTCAGTAGAGAAGTCCCAAAGGATACCTCAAGGCTGACGGTAACAATAGCCACTTGCTTGTCAGTAACAAAGCGTCTCTTCTAAAGACCAGAATCATTCACGATGCCGTCCCGGTTATGCCCATAATGCCCACGCCGGGCATGCTTGTTGGGGATCGCGGAGCACAGCTTCTCGCACCGCCTACGCTGCTGCCCATAGGGGGCCAGGGCATTTAGCTGCGCCTAGACAAACCGCGATGTGAAAGCGCCGGGTTTAGTCGCCTCTTACGAGACCCTGTATCCCGGCGTGAGGTCGGCGAATGTATTCTTACTGCGTCCCGATACGGACAAGACATGGCGGACACTTTATAGTAATTATAATACGTTATAATTATAGTATTTAATAAAGCTTATGTCAGAAATGTCGACCAAGCTTATTCGTCTCTTTGGGGAACGAAAAGTATTGGAATTATTATGTTAATGCTGCCAGTGTTTTGGGAACCATGTCTCAGAAGGATATTCTAGGTGATTTTTTTTCTCAACAATTCCCTTTTTTTATGTGAAAATGTTTAGTTTATAAGAAGTGTACTTAAATAGTGAAGTGTAAACAAAACGTTATCAATAGGCTTACGTAATCTTCGTATTGCTTCATTATTGTTTATTAACGTCAAACGTATTTATGTTAAATAAAAATGAATGTTTGACTAGTGAAACGAGGAGTATACTACATTCCTCTGGGTACCCAATCGGAGAAATAAAGGCATGATGTTAAAAATTACTATATAATACAAAATCACGCACATCGTCGACAACGAAATGTATTTTTAAATCACAAAATTGGTGAGCCTTATTTTTGCATTATAATTTTCTCGTTTACATAGTTATTAAAATATCCACAAATGTTTAGTGATGTTTGGCGTTCTATCCGTGAGATGTTACAATAATGTGTTTGACCTCAATTAATAGTATCAGATTAATAGCCAATACTACAACACTTATGTATGTTGTACGTCAATTGATGTTCGAGTTAGGCAAGGAAAGGGAAAAACAATGTATAGAGGACAAGTTGTGTAAATCGCATAATCACACACATGCACACATACCTGTATTTATCTGTATGCATAGTTGTTTTTTATTGTATAGGTTGACAAACAGGATAATGGGTTGCCTAATGATAAATGGTCACTGTCGCTTGTGAATATTTGCAGCACCAGAGCTACCCCCAAAGCGTTGCCAGCCGTGAAGAACATTATTAACACTTTTTTTAAATAACTCCACAATCTAGCACGCTGTAAATGCTTCAGAGCGATGCCTGTTCCAAAGTTTGCATGTTCGTGGCGAATTGAGCGCGAGAAAGCGAACGTTGTTACAATAAAATCTCAAATTATATTGACTCACATCTTTCATCCATCCCGAAATAAGGGTAGTCCTCGCACGGCGCTGTGAGTTCTATTTGCAGCTGTGACATTACGCCCCCGTATAGATGGTCAGGTTGCTTCGTACCATTGACCAACATTTTATGGTGGTGACTCGGACTGATTCTTCTATCTCTCGAACGCATACCATTTTTATTTTTGACTATATACGAATATCTTTCAACGGCGTTTGTTAGAAGTTCACAATTCTGATTTGTAACCTGTATAGTTATATGAAACAACACATTGTAGGTAGGTAGGTATAAAGAGCTCATAACGATGGGTTCTTTTTGATAATAGGCGATAGCTTTACAATTTACTGAGCTTTTTATTAGAAAACATTCTCTATTTCTAACTAACTAAAACAAGCTACAGGTAGTATAAAAGCACTAATATGTAACACAACATAAGTAATATGAATGATAAAGAATGTTTATAAACACCTAAATTATTTAAGCAAGCTTGATACAATCATTAGATTGATATGTATTTTTTATTATCTAATATAACCGTCGGCGTCAAGTATTTTTTTAAACATGGATAAAAGCATCTCATACATGTGAATACATACTCGTACAGATATTAAGGGCCGCAAACTGTACAGTACCGTACACTCACTGAGTGCGGCTGGTTCTGTCCAAAATCACCTACATATTTATGAAGATGGGTTAATAATTTTCCGTGACCAATTTGAGCAACCACGCATGTGGTAAAAAAAATGTAATGTTGAAATAAAATTTAAATAGTGCACTACAAACAAAATCTGTATTAGTTGTAATACCTAAGGGTTTGTGTAAAATATCGTAATGTAAACATCTCTATTTACAAAAACTCAATAATATTATTTTATGAAATTTAACATTTACCTATGTATTTTTCGCTTCTACCACTACGCTTCTTACTTTGGTTTAATTAAATAATCTTACTGATTAGTTAGTGCGATTTGAAAAATCAATTATTCTAACAATTACTTCTGTAAATGGATATTCAGTGATTGTAAAAGTATGTATTAGCCGAGTGCCTTATTAAAAAATTAAAATATGCAGTACTCACTTACCGTGACGTTAAAATGCGAAGGATTGAAACTGTAATACGTATTTTCCTTAATCTCTTGTTGCGGTTTCGGCCAAATTTCTCCTTTCGTAGGTGGGTACATTGGCCCAGGATTCTCAATATACATACCAGAAACTAATAATGCTCCAAAATATATAAATTGTATAACGTGTTTAATAATCATTTTATCACAAGTAAGTACTTTCATATAATAATTAGTAATACAGTTAATATAATGTGTTAACAGTTCGATCGTCGACGCTTAAATAATGGAACAGTAACTAATTGATAACGCTTTCGCACAGCGATAGTGTAGTGTAGTGACATGCATTGTTTATTTTATGTGGAGATTTATATTCAAAATATTGATAACCTTTAGTCTTTCATTCATCGACAACTTGAAAGTTTCTTTTCTCCTAAGAAGACCATGGTTCTCCAATTCATCTGAACGTAAAACACAATCTAAAAAGACCTTAACCTTCTTAATTCTAAGGATTTCAATCATAAGAATGTAATTCAATTTGTCACTCTCCCGTTTTCTAAATATCCTTTGGTTTTATTTATTCTTGTTAGAGCAAAAACTTCATTATAAAAAATAGCTGCTTTGGATATTTCAATTCTTTAGATCCTGATGTATTGTGACATAATAATACGTTTTAATATTGTGATTAATTTGGATACATAGTAAATTAAAAATAATATCTCGTGAAAATCGTATATTGGTTCATAGACAAGAACAATAAAAATGTCAAATGTCAAATTAATATTTATTTGAATATAATTTATTAGTTATTTCACTGATATTGAATATATACATTTGAATTATACTTTTTTCAATATAAATCAATTTACTATTATGATTTACACATTGTAACCTAACTTCTTAAAGCTTTTGCTATATTTTCTTTAGCTCCTCATTTGTTATTATATTTAAACGCTCTAAACGCCTCATAATCCATTACACTTGGGTTTACGATTTCAACACTCGGGCCTTAGTGGAACGGTAAAATCCGTGGTCGTGAGCGTGATCGTTGTGAATGCTTAGTGGAACGCACTCAATTTATACTTAATA